>LGAG01000775.1:196396-231105 GCA_001278395.1 Lerema accius
CAGTTACTGTTTTTGAGTCACTCTAGATTAGTTTTTTGTAAATATACTCAATGTACAGACAAATTTATTTTACTGTTTTATTATAGTATTATTATAGTATAGATGGACGTAAAAAAGTATAACACTTTTGCCATTGATTGAGTTAAAAAAGCAAACAACACCGACAGGAACGGTTTGTAGCAATTTGAAGTAGTCAGTCTAAGGCCAGCGAAAAGAAAGCTTCATTTCAAAAATATATGTGAATATATCTGAGATATTTGGGGACCTGTAAACTTTAAAAACAATTTCCCAAATAAACCGATGACTGAAATAAATTTATGAGTAAATATGCTGTAATACACATTTACGACTCCGTCCCGTCAGATAAAACTTTTATCAAATTCGCAACACCTTTATCACGTCGGCATTTTCTTATCAGTTCCGCTGTAGCTTACTGGCAAGGCTGATAACTGATAAGAGATAACAGCTGATAACAGTCCCGCCGTCTGTAACCTACAGAAGACTGCGTGTTACCTATTGTTGCATCATCGTTAAATTTAGAATTACATAAGTATTTGCAAGTGCATATAAAATTGAATGCTAGTATAGTAAAGATTAGATTGCTTCAGAAAGATATAAGTACCTATTTATTTCATAATAAATGTTTATATTTAGTGTTTAATGAATAAAGTGTTATAGTAAAGATTAGCTTGCTTCAGAAAGATATAAGTACCTATTTATTTCATAATAAATAAATGTTTATATTTAGTGTTTAAGTAATATAGTATTATGTACTATATTTTATTAGTTAATCGGAATATCTTATTACATAAATAACAGTACCTAAATATGATCTACGGCGAAGCATAAACAATTTTTGAACGATAAAGTAACTATTAATAAGGATTGTAAGTTAGTTTGTAGAGATAGAATTGTAGAGTTTATTTGACAGTTTATTTGTTTAATTTCAATAAACTGTAATTTTTGTTCTTTATGAATCATCCGGAACGAAATGTAATAGGTATGTGTAATGTGTAAAAGTGTGAGTTTGGCAACACTGGGTTTCATAGAAAATTCGTAAGTTACTTTTTCTAACTGAATGTAGTACATTCCTTGTTCTTTGATATTTTTAGTATTAATAAAGGTGGATTAAAAAAACAAATGAACGAAGAGCTAGTACAAGAGCATTCTTTCTTCATCTCTTTCTATCTCTAAAGTATGAACAGAAACAGAACTATGAAAGAATGTTCTACGAGTACGTTGGAGATAAAATGAGCATTCGCTCGTCCAATGAAAATCCGCCCTTACGCAGTGGCAAAATTATGCAGCATTCACACGTAACGACCACTTGCCGAAATTATGTCGTTGCGATGTCGTGTCGTATATGTAAATATCCATGCGTGGGAGTGTGTTTATTTGTTTTATTACTCACTGTTGGTAACAATGATAAATCGCCAGTTATAGTTCTATATTAAATTAAATTCGCATCTATGTTTCTTGGAATAGTAATGGGTGTATGCCAATACTTGCTATTGCTACGAAATAGTTTGACAACTGACTATGGGATAGGATGTAACTAGAATTCGACGGATATAGAATAGGGGATCATTATTAACATCTTTAGCTTTGAAAGCAAGCCAGTTCGAGCTTCTTAAACAGCCTGTTTATTGGCTATTGCCATAGACAAGTAATCATAGAGAAAAGAAATCCTGTTATTTTTTAAAGGGTTTGAAGGCGCTATTCTCAGAAAAATATACAAGCCTATATCACTACTATGAAGACGGATTCAGAGGCAACTTACATGTTTAAATCCAAAGCCGTTTAGGCTGTAGAGCCTGCCAAAGAAATGTACATGTAAGTTCGACAAACCCACCTTCTACAGTGGGGTAAAAAATATCTGTTTGATAAATAAAGCTATTCCATACGGCAGCAACATCTTATTGTTGAATTAGTGCGATTTCAGACTAGCGTTTTTTACGCGCGTTTATCGTCTTTGGAATCGCATGTAGGCAAGTTTCATCATTTTAAAATCAGCAACGATTAGGTACATAAACTAATTACATATTACTAAAAGCCCTTCGATATACATGAATGATTCAAAAACATCTTTAGACCAAAGACATATCTTTGGTATAATAATATAAAGCTGAAGAGTTTATTTGTTTGTTTGAACGTGCTAATCTCAGGAAATACTGGACCGATTTGAAAAATTATTTTAGTGTAAAATAATCCATATATCGAGGAAAGCCATAGGCTATATAAAATTACGGTAAGATGAATAGGAGACGAGCAGCAATAAAAAACATTGCGCAAACGGAAAAATTACGCGGACGATTGCTAGTGATATAATATACCTACCTAGCGTAGGTACGCGTAAATTCTAGTCCGTGAAAGTTAGTATGTACTTTAGTACCACATTGTTGCTAAAATTCTTAGGCCCTGCCGACAAAGCAAATCCTACTTGGCTCATCGTATAAAAATATCTATTACGTAATCCGCCAACGCATCGCACCCTCAGGAGGCAGACGACACCCCAAAACCACCCCTTCCGACCAAGGTCACTCGATACAACTGTCACTGAAACAAACCAAATTCAACTCTATCGCCATATAATTTCAGTCCTCTTTGCCTCAATGATACCCCACTCAATGAACCTTAGATTCTATTCTCAGTGCAATAAAAGTTAGTTTCCATTGCAGGGAAGTGACCGTAGTATTTCGTGTACTATAACGCCTGTTGGGCAATCAATGAGTTCTAGCCTTGTCGTATGAATTATGTATGGAGTCGAGCTGGTTAATGCGGAGTGTTTGAAAACAAGCTCTAACTCCAACCGTTCCTGTTACATGACTAGACGAGAAATCTGCGTCGCGTGTTACGTGTTTAGAAAATTATCGCGCCATAAGTATGCCAAGATTCTTCATAAGTTTATCACCGGAATGGTATTCTGTTAGTGTGTTTACATTGAAAGAAACATGACTACTGAAAGTACAAAACTTATTGTTTTGATCACTCTTTCATTATGACACAGTAGCCTGAATTTCCAGTTAGCTATTGATGCCCTGGAAAACCTTTGCGGACTTTAAAGCATCCCAATATTCCAGGTCATTAATGATCTACCTATACTGCAACTTTAGTTTGTACTACCCTGTGAGATATTTCGGGAGCATTATGACTAGATCACTTTTCTGTTTTCGTACAAGTCTAGTTTGTTCTTGCAGAATTTTGAGAGCATTGATAATGATTTTAGAATCATCGAAATAGGTATCAATAGGATTCTTCAGAACAAATCCTCTACTGCTGGTGTCAATTTATAAGAAAGAAAACACAGTAGATTTAAATCGGAAGATTTTATGCCTGCCAATTGTTTTGAAATAAACACAATCATCGTACAATCATCATGTTGGTAAAACCTCACCTTTCGCTTCGTTTCTGAGAAGTTATCATTAAGGCCGATAAAAAGTGAGGTCGGATACCTCATCGATTTAGCAGAAAATCGGTAAGCAGTAGGTTAGGACAACGATCTTAACTTAATTACTATGTGATGTCTTAGGATGAGACCGTGGTTAAGATTGGAAGGTTAGGTGAGTCCGGACACAGGTCATCAGCCCTTTGTTAAACCTAAGACAATTGGCATGAGGCCAATAATATCTTGGATAAGCTTTAGGGGATTGATGTGAATACCGTTGAGGTAAATGTAGCTATTGGTATTGTTTTTGTTTTCGACTGTATACATGCAGATTCCTTGCCCGTTCCTATCTATGAAAAACGCCCGATATCAATAACTGACAGTACAGATAAATGCGGGAATAAATATAATGGGAGCAATAATTTAAAGACAGTGCTTTCTTTATTCCCTCTTCCTATTAGGGATAATGGAATCCATGATCGAGTTAAAGTTAGGCAAGACAGTAATTAGTGGTCTAATTACAGTTCTGTATATATTTTTCAATTCCGACTCATAAATACCTCTGAATGTAGCCACTTATTTCGTCGTTGATATCCCTACATATTTTTTAGCGGCACATCTCCACGACTCTTCAGATGAAGCATTAAGAGTTCTAAGAAGCCACCTATTGCGGGAGTCACTGTAATGACTTTCTGGAAACGATCTCACACTTAACTGACTCTGATGCACGTAGCGATAAAGATTTGCGCGCAACAGGAGAACAAAAAAATGTCTTGATTCTTTGAAACGAAATAATTTGAGTATCCTACCATGGTGAATTAGAGTTTACCCCTAAACAGACCAAACAAACGAAAGGTCTACTTAAATCCTATCCTGACTTTCATTTAGCATCTAGCTCGTCATATTGAATAGTCAGAATTTCTTAGACTGCCAAAAAACTTTGACGTATCTTCTTTATGTGGAGATTCTTCCAGAACATTTCTAAAAGTCTACACTGTCTGCTTTTCTTCTAAGATACGACAATGAGCTCATTACAGGTTATTACTTTCTTGGTGTTGCTAGTAAAAGTTTGAATTTCCGTCCCTAATCCGTACCAAAGTTCCCAGAAGATAACTTTAAACAGTCTGGAGCAATTTTACGCCTCTAATTTGCGAGCCCAAATTTTGTAATAAAGATATTCTGCGAATTGAAGGACCCATGTGAGCAAACGCTTCCAGACAGATTTATTCAGGAAACTGAGTCTAAACTTAAGCGGGTTAAAGTCTAGAATGGTATGCAGTTATTGACGGTCATATTGAGCATTTGACTTTGTGATTCTGTAAGTAAATGCTACCCACGGTGACAGTGAGACAGCTTGCAATCAACTGTTCTATCGCATATCCGTGAGTCCATTTAAATCGCTTGCCGCGTCAGAACTTTCTCTCATGCGACAACATAATATCGATATAGTTCTGAAGTATTCCATGGAGATTATGCATAGAAAATATCCTAGCAGTTTGCAAGCCAATGGTTTTGATTCGCTAAGTGTAGGCATGGTAGATTTCAGGAAACTGCTTTAAAGACAGTCATAAAAACAATATTTAGGTAAGACTTATTTCTAGAAAGTTCTAGTCAAAAGGCACTTTAAATACATCAAATCCCGTCTCTAACTAGAACAATCTTTTCTAGACGGATTGGTTCATTCATTTGCAATCTGATCTATTTAACAAATAGGTTGGTTCTGCTAAAACTCAGTCCCATAAATTTAAACACGAAAAGATACAATTTGTACAGTCATCGAAAATCAGCGTTCTATTTCCAAAAAAAAAATTGGACACCAATTTGATTTTTTGGATATATTTTCGTCATGTGTCAGAAGCCTTACTTGCGCGCTACATAAAACCTTTGTACACTAAATCCATGCTATTAAACTTTTAGAACAGTTCGCTATCAGGCAACATGGTCAGTGACATTTAACGTCCATCGGCTTCTACTGTGAGAATCGTACGTGACATTTTAATATTTAAAAGCTTTCATGGGAACACGAACTAAGCCGGTTGTTTCTTGTGCATTAAGCAGAGATAAAAGTATACTGATAAGAAACGTTTAGACACTCATACCATACTCTGATTGCTTGTCGCGGGTGGTATGGGCAACAGAAATAGGACATGACTCATCTTCCGATTTATGTGGAACAAAAATGCTTTTCCCCGATCGAGACGAAGAACCCAGGGCCAATGGGGCCCCAAATAGGGTCTAAATACCTTGTGTAACTTTTTGTGAATATGGTATAATACTAAGTAGCAATGTATTCTTGGGGGTCAAAGTGCACGAGCATAGGAAATCCCTCTTAAAATTTCGAATGTATTAGTTATTCCCAATCTCAAATCTACAGTGTACCATCCTAACGAACATATTGTGTGAAAACTAAAAGGAGTGTCGACTATTTTGTGGCACATATTAACATGATCATGGCGATAAGGTGATTCTTTTGTACAGTTCATAAAGAACTCGTTTTGATCTATTGTGACCAGATGAATAAGTTCTATCTTGCATCAGTGTCGTAAGGTTCCGTTTTACATAACTGATAACTGATAAATGCCACGTGTGGAGGCTTGAGCTTTGAGACTAAAAATAAAGTATCTTTTTGATCCCCATTGTATGCGCTAAAATAAGCAAAGCTTCTAGAATCCTCTCCAATGTTTATAGTTCCCTGCAAACTACTAAACTTACTAACAAATTAACAAGCACTAATCTCATAAACATCACTATTATAATCTATTAACCGAATAACAGTTACTTCTACGCGAGGTTTGCTATAGATATCCATGGGCTGTAGCAGAGAGTGACACCGCAAACTCGTCTTCTATTCTGATACCATAAAACATATTTAATGTAAGGTATTTGTTTTGTTTTGGAGATTCCTTCAAAGATATGGGAGAGATCTGAATACTCGTTGAACTACATTCAAGACATACGATGAAAAATGTTAAACACCAACAATTAACCACACAAACAACATAGATAATGAATTTATTAAAATTTCTAACTTTAGTCCAGATCATGATATTTAAATTAACGTCTTTCAACCCAAATTTTTAGGCGAAACACCACCTGGAACTTATAGTACGACTCCAAATTCTGCAGAATGAACATCACAATCAGCTAACAAATGCTCCAGTAAGTGCTGACACACATTTTACGGCGACGAAAATATCCGCGACCACACAGCTGTCATATCGCGTATAAAGTATACGTACCGCGCATTAGGAGCTGCACTTTGAAGGTATTCCAAGATAAACAACGGGATGATGGGTAGATAAAAGATAAAAGCATGGGGAAAGGTACTTTACGAATTAGATGATTTACTTAGCATTGTGCAATCAAACGGTTTGTTATCCTGAGTGTTGAAAACAGGAAGTTGTGAGAGGCAATGGGAACTTTGACAGCAAGAACTTGTAGCTATTATATTATGCAATGGTGTTGCCAAAGATAAGGATAAGTTTCTGATTCTGAATAACACAACAGTTGAGAGTCTACGATATTTGTGCGACGTAATTTGACCAAATTATTCATGTGTGGACTCGATTCTACGCAGAGGACTTGTATATAAAAAGTTATAAAGAAAATAGGGTAACAGATTTTGATTACGTTATCTTCCAAATGTCTCTCTGAATTACCTTCCAATCATAAACGTCATATAATTTGCAAAAAATAATCGCTTTTCTCCATGATCCGAGGGATAAAGCCGGCAGTATTTCCTCCTGACTACAAAAAGATGATTGGATATTCATAAATCGGATTAATTTGAGGAATAAATCGTATTATAAGCTACGCACCATAATGCTCTTGAATTTTTCAATTCATACCTAAAGAACCTTGTTTATTTCCTACATGGTACGGTACGCGAGTATAATGGGTAACGATTAAACACGAAAATAATACGTATATCATACGAATGGGTCACAAGAGCTCTTCCCATCTTAATTACAGTCATGTCTGTACGTACGAGTAGCTTCATTCGTCTGACACGTGTAACGGTACAATGAGGTACCGTCAGCAGCACATTATCCACCTTTCATCTTCCATCTCCCTCTTATCCTTATTCCATCCTCCTCAGTCCCTTTTCCATAATGAAACAGCATTAATGGAAAATTTTCCAGCAAAATCTTTTATTCCCAAATATTACTGTTCGCTCTTAAAATAATTGGATCTTTCCTCGCTTTTCAAATAGATGGAAATGTTCTGCGGCATTTGTTAAAATCCTCGTTCGTGCTATATTCACGATCTCTGGTATTTGCGTCATGGATGAGGGTTAATTCATTGCGGGAACCATATAGTATGATTTATCGTGACCAAATTGTAACTTCCAATATTGACTTAATTTAATTCAATCGCATTAAGAAATCCTTTTGAGCTAGAGGTCCTTAATAGGACACGACTTGCTAGCGAAAACCTAGAGCTAAAACCATTTTCTGATATTGGCCTAGTTCTTTGAACCAAGTGTTCCAAATGGATGACTAAAGTTCAAATCCTGTACTGTATTATTATCGGAATAGGTCCCAAAAGTTATTGAGTCCAACAAGTCGCAATCGGTCAACGTATACATCCTGAACTCCTCCCACTTTAAGACAAGATATAAACTTACAAGTGGGGTATAATAAAGTGTTCTGAGTCGAAAAATTCGCTATTGACAGGCGTGCACTAACATCCCGAACTCCTATTTTCAGAGACAATATAAACTCAGAAGTGGGATAAAGACTCAACTCACAACAATTTTGTTTACCCGTTATACAAAAGCGAAAACGTTAGTTGATTGGGAAACCTCTACTTCCGTGTACAGCCCGCCTACCAGGTCACGCATGACAGTAGACAAAGCCAGTTAAATATAACTATTGGCAGCGAACAACAGTAGGACGGGGTGTGTCCTTGCCGCGTTGAAAGCCATCCGTCGTCCCGATCTCATTTGTCGATAGAAAACTTTCAGCTTGTCATTGTTACTCGATGGTTTACGAATAATCGATTGATAACAGTAACTGTAATGATTTGTTACTGTAGTATCATGAAGTTTACTTCCGGACACCAAAATTGAGAGACCTTACATTTTTTATGACATTTAGGTTATTATTATATCTATTCCTATTTCAAGCATATAAATACATAAATATAAGCACTCAAGGAGTCACCGAGTTACACTAGATATTTCTTTAAATGCCTAAAATATAAAATTATGTTAGTCTAAAAGTCATTAAAGAAGGTAAGAAAAATTGTAGGATGGATTGATTTTCGTGTCCTGTAGTGCAGTTTACTAACGTCTTCTATGGCTCAATGGTTAAATATCATACTGCCCTGCCATGTCTAGATTTGATTCCCAGCAAGACAACAGAACATAGTAGGCATCATAGCAAAAAAACAAAATATAAGTACATAGTTTAAAATGAGTGAGGTTTAAATATTTTTTTTTGCTGACGGTACCTCACCGAAACATTTCGCATGCGACACGTGTATGTTAACAGCGATGTTTTGACGGTGCGGCGGCGGTGGCGCGGTGGAACGGCTAACGGGCCGTTTGAATCACCTATTATTTTTTAGTACTTTGTTTACATACGGCTCTGCTCGCCTGTTCCAGACTTACTACAGTTGCTAGTCAATATGGTGATACTTTAAACTATACCAGTCTAACTTAGAATTGACGATGATAGACTTAGACGATAATAGGGGGGGGGTTAGGTGATGGATTAAGTCAGAAAAAAAGTTTGAAGCAATTCCGCGAATAGCACGAATAAGTCTGTCTCAGAACTTCTACTCAATATTAAACTACATATTTTTATTAACATTAACAATTACACACATGTCGTAAATCCTTAAACATAAACACTCGTTTTATTACTCCTAATATAATCTAATAGTTACACCACATATTAGAACAGTCAAGAAAAATATCCTATCCACTAATTTGGTTAATCACACCAACATCCTAGGCATCCAAAAAGAATCATTCTCTTCCTGATCTAAAGAACCGCTACCGGGAAGAAAAGTTATTCAGGGAACCAATTAAAAAATATTTTGTTATATTCAAACTCTCGGTTTGACCGTTTCCGTAGCTGTCTGTTCCGGGGACGGATTTAGGTCACTATTTCCCAGTAGCCACCAAAGTGTGTCCATTTTTAGGGTTCCGTACCTAAAAGGTAAATACGGAACTTTTTACTAGGAATCCGCTGCCCGTACGTCTGTCTGTCTGTCCATCTGTCACTATCATCAAACTGTAACTCATGAAGGGTTTTAGTTAGAAAGTTGAAATTTTTGCAGATAATGTATTTCTGTTGCCACTATAACAAACTAACAATACTAAAAAACAGATTAAAATAAATATTTAAGGGAGCTCCCAAACTTGTTTTTTTTATCTCGTAAAATTATACGGAACCCTTAGTAAGCGAGTCCGACTGGCAATTGGCCGGACGTTATTTTGCATAGAATTCCAAGCAAATATTTCTAGTGTTGTTTTTAGTTCTAATGGGCTACGATATCTGGGAACGGTTCGGAATCCTTTGAAGATGCGAAAAATTCCGCAGAAATCAAAGTTTTCCAAAACTCTTTTATAGCTTTATAGCGCTAAGTGATTGGACTAATTAAAAACTACGAATGCGGTTGGTCTTTATAAAAAAAAATCAACTGCTAAAAACTTTGCAAAACGAAAAAAAATAACACTCTCACACTATAGACGATTTCAATGAAAGCTCAAATTGTGTAATTTAAAAAAAAATGGAATGAAATTCAAATAAAATAATTTATGAATTCTTTACGAGTGAATTGAGATTTTGTCTCGTCACAGTAACCTAGATACCTACTTTAGGTTATAAAAAACAAATGATTCATTACGCAAGACGCAGATATTGAAAGTGCTCTATGATTTAAAACTATTATTTCACTGTATTAGGGCGGCATAGAGTACTAACCCCAATCCCATGCCGGCAGACCAGGGTGTCATTATGAAGCCGGCCGCGCGTAGTAGGGCTCACGTAAAATCTATATTACCCATTAATAATTTTTAATTTATTATTGAGAATGACAAATGCTTATTTTCAAGTTAACCTATAAATATAATTTCGTCGTTCCTTTGATATTTCTGAGTCATGGCGTAAAAGATATGGTGGACCGTCACCGGATGTGGATTCACAATTTATCTGAAACTAATGTGGGGAAGAGAATCGGATCTCATTCATTTGGCAAGGACTTTTGTTTATGGGTCATCGGTGAGTCATCTATGTATATGAGTGTTAAGGAAATTATACCACCATAGTATAATATAGTAAATAGATTAAAATTAATAAACATTTCTAATAACTAGATGTTAAATTCTAATTAGGTACCTATGTATATTAAAAGTACTTAATAATCATTAAACCGGAATTAAAAAATCTAAGTCTCTGAAAAATAAAATAAAGACCAAAAATCGTCCCCATGAATTAAGTAAGGAGTTAGCGAAGATTTGTACAAGTCGTGAGATATCGTGAGATTTAGCTCAATTTCCCTCTCCTAATCTCACTTTGTATCTTAGAGCAAATGGAAACCCCAACAACAACCAACTACAACAATAAACCTCTCAATTAACCACCTAAATGACTCTATAACATTTCCACTCGCAAGTCTAAATGTTCAATTAATAAACTTGCGTATATATATGATAACAATATGCAGGTGGTTATCACCACTTGTACTCATAAGCCGGATATTATTAGATGGTGTAACGAGTGACGGCGACCATCGGACGTTCATCCTTATTATCAATGTCAAGGGCATATTTCTAAACATTTTACAGTTCCGCGAAATGATGAGGCAATGTATGTATGCGTAGAACAACAACTACTACTTTATAAGGTAAGCTTTGACCGATTTTACGTCGTATTTACAAAGTTGTTCATTGTAAAGAAATCTATTTATTAGTACATCCTAATATTTGTTTAAGTTACTAATATTTGCTTTTTTTTAACATCTACGAGTACCTATCGCACACATTTTCAGCTTTGCTCCATCTGTAGGGTTAATTTAAGTATTCCCAAGCATAAATAGTGTGATTTTGTGACCTAGGCAGTCAGCTCTTACATAGACAAGACCTCATACGATAGTATTTTAATATAGGTACTCTGTGATGTACACAGAAACAAAATAATACGAAACAGCCACAAGTTGCAGCCGATTGCAAGCTTCAGGATGACGAATGAGTGTTTCTGCTTCGGCATTCGCCATGCAACTATGTATGTAATGCTGAAAATTTGGCGCTAATTCATATACGAGTAGCTCTGTCCTCTCTCACATACCTTAGCTCTGATCTGTTCAATTCTCGGTAAAAAGATTTAATTTATCATTCAGTGATAGAGTGAATATGAAGTTAAAGGAGAAAGTTCCATTCATACTTGAGCCTCGGCCAATTTCCTCGTTTATTTGCGGGGAACAGATTCGAGGAAGGACCAATTCTCAAAAGGACAGATTGTTAATAGGACAGATTCTCATAAGATATGGATTTTAATAGGAATAGATTCTCGTAAGGAAATATTTAAATCTACTAAGAATTTGATAACTGACAATAGTTGACTATCTATCTTTGAGCCTAGAAAAAGTATGGGTAAAAAGACATCAAAATTATTGAAAAAAAGTCGTTAAAATTAATGAAATTATTAATAAGACATTAATATTGATTCTATACTAAGTATATAACATTTATTAAACTTAGATACTGCAAAAAAAATAACAGTAATTTCATGTTAATTTCATTTCGCCCGCAATGCTTTCAAATTCTTGAAACGGTACAAGGAGTTAGAATGTTTGTAAAGAAATAAACACTTGGCATGTATTTGTAGTCATTTTCTTCGCTTAAGAAATGAAAGAGAAAGCAATCTCGAGTTATCAGGCGTGGGATAGGTTTTGTATCAATTCTATGGACTTGTCTTTGGCGTCGAGCCAAATAACTTGGCCTAATATGGCCACCTTACCGCCAATTAAGGGACCATTGGCGACAATAAAAAAAAATTGGGTATAGCTATGTCATTGACACGGTTGTATGTTGTACGTGAATACGTTTACATTATGTTACACGTTAATTATGTAATTAAAATATTTTTTGTTTTTGGATCTACGTCGTAAAATAACTTCAAAATGGCAGTACTTCACTCTCCATCGCGCGCGATTTTTAAGTTCTTGCTTATTATAATGTATTCTTTGATCCTTTAACTATCCAGTGGTATAATTTAATTTTGTATGTAGACGGTAGATTCGAAACTACAACGACAAACTGTATCTACGGATTTTGTTATCATTAGGTTTTACCATTGCCCCTGTATGGTAGCATAATATAGACTTATTCACGTCAAAAACAGTCAATTGTTCAATTCCTGTAACATGAACTGTATCAGATAATCTAGAGTTTTTCTATAATCTTTAGAATAAGAACGTCACTATAATTTTAAGGCCAAATATTTGTCGTAAACATCTCAGTCACATCACTATTGCCAGCTGTCAAAAGAAACTGGTCACATCCTGCCAGTTACTACGGCCGGAAAAATAAATAAGAAAATTTTGAATTCCCCCTGTCGTAAATTGAATTTTTCTATGAAGAGGTTTTATTGTCAAGTTGGCAGTGTTGCCAACATTTCTCGGATTCCATTTGGATGGCGCCGATACTCCGTACGAGTTCTAATGTAATTATCTTCCCAGTGACACCTGACTCATCTTATATACATACTTCCTGGAAAACGAATTACAGGACCTAGAAATACTGAAATAATAATTAGCACATAATACCTAAAACGAGTAATAGTTTATTCTCGTTTCTTCGTCTCTTTCTAATTTACGTAGTACTCTTCTCATTTGGTAAATATTTTGTTAATAATTGTGTGTAGGCTCAGACAAAAGATTATACAAATAGACTCGCGTCTTCAGAACAAAAAAGTGAGGTAGAATTAAATAGGTAAGGTCTTCCGCGCAAATGTACTGGGAAACGTTATCGTTTCTAATAACCTAATAACGCTATGTTTTTTTTTTGAACTACGTTTTTTTGTTCCGAAGACTGAGTCTATTTATTTTATTATCTGTGGCGTTAGGCCTTAGCTATGAGGAAAGACCCCTTCTTAGTAAACATGGTGGCTATTCATGGGTGGAGACTAGGAGACGAAATTACGTATTGATTACGAGAAGCCAATTACTGGGCCCTGTTACTTAAATGAAATATTCATGAAGGGCCGAGAAAAAAATATCGTACGCTATCCAAGATAGAAGTATGTTGACGACAAAATATTGGCAATGAGTTTGGCACTTGTTTTGCTTATAAATAATAATATGATCTGCAGTTTGTGTTGCGTACTAATATGTATATAAAATTCTGATTGAAAATCTAAGAATATGCAGGGCTGTATTGGATTAATAATTATGCCTGAATTCTACTACCAATTAAATGGGTTACTACACTACATCGAACAATGCAATGATTATTAAAATACATTCACAAATGAATGAATGAAGAATGTTCAAGAAAGTTAAAGAAGTTTTTTCGTCTCCTGAAAAGTTGCGTATTTTGACATCCGCGAGGACTTGCAACGTAATAGTACAAAAATGCATCTGATTTATCGCTTCAAGCCGTTTCCATTAGTAAGTATTGCCATTAGTTAGGTGATAATTACAGCGTTAAATATGGCTCGCTTAGAATAACATTAAATCATGACGATACCGCAGATACGTATGCAATTCCAACATAAACAATATCCATGTTAATAGGTATTATTTTTCCTCGAATTAAAGTCTAGACTCTACGTCTGCCTTCAGGTCTAGTTCACTTGATCGGTATCAATGTCGAAACACGTGTGATTGCATAACGCTGTTATGAAATGCCTTATCACAACATGCAACATCGCTATTGTATGGATGAGTCAGGCGACCGTAACTGTCATGATGACAGCTGTCACACGTTATGTATTATCTGTGGGAATGTAATCAAGTGTCTTAGTAACTTTTACGTAATTAATATGATTTTATTTTTCTGCCTCTATTTTTTCATAAACTCTGTCATATTTTTTACATTTAATCCTAACATTTTACCCAATCTTACTAACTTAAGAAGCTTGTTCATTCTAGATTTAAAGAAACCCAAATTTCAAAAATGGCAACGTATTCTCTTACCACCAACATCACTTGGGTACCTTATCAAAGCTTTTCATTAACAAATTAAGTACCTAATATTTTTACTCTTATCTATTATCAAATACGTTTTTTAAGATTATTTATAGTGTTATATAAGTCATGTACCTAATCTTAAATTAATATAGTAATCTTTTATACTATTTCAGTCAAATGCATGATAGTGTGTAATGTTTTATTTATTGATTTAATGTACTTTATAAGCACTATTATTGAATAAATCAGTACAGTATATATTTGTAGTATTTTGTTAATATTGACTAGTACACTTGCCACATTGCAATCTGTGCAGCTGGATTGTCAAGGCTAAACAATCGTTCCGTTCTGTCTCATTTAAATATTCTCAATTGTTCATTAATATAATATCACAGAAATTGTGTTTTGTTACTATTCCATCGTCAATTAATTACGTTGCGTTTTGACCATGGCCATTTTTTAATCATCCTTCTTCACTTTGCAATCTCACAATCTCACGTAAGATTTGATAAAATGTGTTTTTTTGGGTAAAAAGAGCACTTTCCTCTCAAAGTTAGATTAGGTGAGATTCATCTAGATTTCCTCCCCTGAAAGCTTCACGAAGTGAATGAATACTTTAGGATGGCAATACAATCAATATTTATCATGATTAAACAAAAATTAATAAAACTTTACCAAAGAAAATAAAGAATTTTTCGGGGATGGCTGTATCATTGTAAGTATAATTAATTAACGCAACTTATACAAAAGTTGTATGAGCCATTAATTTTGAGATTAATAGACCTGCAACTTTATTATCTGTGGATCATTCGCTATTATTTTCGATGTCCGCTCCATCGTTCATCGCAAAACAATTAGTCACAGGTCATTAAGCGGATCGTAAAATAGGAACGCTCCCATTAAAACTGAAGATAATTCAGGTGGCAAAATGACTCACGGTCGCGTGTGCCAAAACAAATAAAAAAAAACAACGACAATTTTCACGATTCCCGCCATTTCTTTGACAGTTCAGAAACGTATTTGTCTTATTAATCTATGGCAGTGTTTTTCAAGTGGGTTAAATGTTAATGTCCCGATGTCCTGGATGTCTTCAGTACCATTAAAAATATGGAAAGATTTTAGATAATTCGATTGGTAAATAATACGGCGCTTCATTAAAAACTAAATAAGTTGTTTTTCTGACATTTTTGGAATTTAACTGAAAGCACTTGTAGTACAATTAGGCGTATTTTTGTAATTTCGTTCACACATGTGATATATCAGTAATTTAATTTAATTTTTAAAATAATATTACTTATTTTAAAGTAAAGGATGGAAAGAGGTTTACTATTACTAAATTTTTTTTTATTACTCTTAAATGGAATTTACAACGACGCATTTCAAACGTCCAGAAATAGGTATGAAACTAAATTTTGAACTCAATAAAAACTACGTATTTACAAAATGGAGACCTTGAGAATAAATAAACACCACGTGTAGTTTATACTTTCCATACACGCGATACAGTACAGTTTTTAATTTTTTACGGCCAATTACACCAAAGCTTGTCATAGGCTATTACAATTATGTTTATGCCATCAAAACAAGACAATTATGAGGTACCTACCTATACTAGTAATTTACTTTGTTGATTGTCTGTACTGTTTCTAACATGTATTAGATCAATACCCAATCCATTAGGAATTAATACGTCAGCGTCACGTTGACACTGTCCCCTGTTTGCTACAGCCGGGAATCGAACTCGGGACCCCTTAGCAGATAGGGTTACTACTGATTAGAATTTATGGTCGTTCTATCTAGACAATGGTTATCAATATTATGATTTTTAACAGATAATACGTAACTTAATAAGGATAGCATATTACGACTGGTCGACTAATAGAAAATGTAACATTTTATTTAAAACGCAGTGATAGCTTAGTGGTTTAAAAGTTGGTCTTCAAAACGGGAGTTACGGAGATCGAACCCTAGCACCATTTAGAATTAAAAAAGTCATAAGCTTCTCGTTTAAACATAGAAGAAACTTTTGTAATAAATATTTCAAAACAATTGAAAGTAAGAAAAATTAATAAAAAAATATACTGAATTATAAAGTAATGCAACAGTATGACGGCCTTGTTAAGTAAATAGTCATCAGCTGTTCCAACAGTTTATTTATCCAAACTTCCACAATGTTGTCCACGAAATATGTGAACAATTGAAATCAAGGACAAAAACGGTCGGATAGGCAAACAACTAAAAATTAAACAAATCTATATTTCAAATATTACTTTACCAAAGATTAACATTTTTCTCTTTCAAATCGGGTTTAATAATTTCGTCTTAGGAAATAACATTTACCTTACAGTTACTGAACACACCAATATATTTTACGTAAAAAAAAATTGAATTACATTTCCATAAATTAAAATACAATAGCTTATGTATGTACCATTATCTGATCCAATGTATATTATAAATGAATAAAAAATATTTTAAATTATTTACGAGTATAATAAATCCTCAGTCTTAAAAGAAAAATAAAACAACAAAACTAAATCACAAATTCCGCCGAATACTGGTCTTTGTACGTTAAAGTACTTCAATACCACAGACCTCTTGCAATAGACGTCTCTATTCGTTGTCAGAGTGATCACCAGCACGTTGCCTATTACTCGTAGTGTAGATACCGTCGGTAAGTCTGTGTGTCTGTTTGTCGGTAACTACATACGACTGGGCCCCAGTTAAGATGTGAACGTGCAAGACTGGTTACCTATTACGGCAAAACAACGACTAACAAACGTCGCGACACGGTCATTTATAATAAGTATCTACGTGATTCTTCTAGATCAGAGCTTCCCAAACCTTTTTCTCATAGACCACTTTCAAAATTTTGCTGATATGAAGACTTGAGTGCGAAAAAAAAATTTTTGCTAATACTGGTGGACCTCCTAACACACCTCCCTCCCCCTTCCCGTCGTTTCATTTTGGGAATATCCTAATGTAACAGTCGCTGAACTAATAAAAACATTGATAGGTGAAGCTATCATTTTAGTTCTACACTATCGAAATTAGGTACTTTCGTGGACCACCAATTAAAATAAAAACCCTCCTATTGTGTTTTTACCCCTACATAGACCCTTGTGAGACTCCCGTGGACCCCTAAGGGTCCACCTGGACCACTTTGGGAACCAGTGCTCTATATCTCTAGAATAACCACAGTACACTTTGTACTTGGAATAAATTACTACAATACCCAGTGGCGTATGCAGAAATTGAATTTTCGTGCGTTGACATCATGTTTTTTTACTACGAGCTTGCTTCGTTAGGTAAATGTATGATGGGAATTTGATTTCAATTTCTGAATATTTTGTTATTTTTAGAGATAATTGGCTACTTTGTCTTTCCATTAATATAATTCACCGCAACAGTTGTTGTATTACGTCATCAATGATTACATTGCAACAAATGACATCATCAATTGCAATTCGAAATCTACCTGTCAACAAGCTGTCAACTGTCAAATTGTAGGTAAGCTAAATTCTCTAAACCGTCGCAGTCAGAAATAGCAGTACTGGCCACTCGCAGCGCAGAGTTCGACCACCCATAAGTAGTTATTACGAAGCTTACTGAAATAGCAGTTTAATTCTGTATTGCATGGATTAATACGGCACGGCAGGGGTTTCCAAAGTGTACGGCGCGGCGCCCTGGTGCGCCGTAGAAAGTAAAGAGGGGCGCCGTGAGTCATTCGTAAGTAATCTTTTTTGGGCGCTCGCATCGGTAAAGATAGCGTTGTAAAACTCCTTTCAACCAAAATGACACTACTATCACAATATAGAGAGACTAATTAGTTAAACTCTGGTATGTAGTTCGTTTCTGATACCGATACTCGGCACGCATACATCTTTACGATTTTGTTCTAAAACACATTCGAAATCAAACCAAAAACCGTGTCCTGTATATAGTCTATGTGTGCGTGCGTTGTTCTAGCGCGCTTTGTATGAAGTTTTACTACTGTTAGTCTCTCTATATTGTGCTACTGTTACTGTAGGTACCTTTATCTATCAACTGTTCCTTTTTCAAATAGCTAGCTTGGTAAAATACGAGTACTAAACTTGAAAATGCGGCGCGAACTGAAAAAGATTGGAAACCTCTGGCGTGGTACAGTCGGCAACCGCGACAGGTCACTCATTACAAAGACAACTGTTCATATTTCATTTCGACGGCGAATGTTAGTTGTCTCGTATGAAACAAAACTAGTTGCGTTCGGAAATAAATGCAGTCAGGGTTGTCGCTTTGCAAAAACTCATTTTTTTTTTGTGAAATAAAATATTTAATAAAAAAAAATAATAAAGTACCTTCCAAAAAGATCACGTTTGTAAAGTGTGTAAGTAACGTGTATTGCTGTCTCTCAAATAAATGGTAGTTCTGGGCTGGGTACCTACTATGTCAATTTTAATTCTATTCAATGTAGTCTGTCTAACTGTCTTCATGAATTTTTTCATGTGTGAAATTTAGCTTTCTGCAGTACTCCGTGTAAACTTGTACTTTGTAATTCACATGTAAACTTAATGACCGCAATTAAAAACGGAAATACTTAATATGCATGTTTAAAGATGTTGTATGTTTAATGAACACGGCGCGTTTTTGCAATTGAGTCCTCTATAACGAATCTTTTTAAAATCAACATTTTTTTGCGGTGATTTTTAACCCGCAATTTCCTCGACCCACTGCAATAAAAAATCTATAAGATTATATAAAAATAAGAAAAAAATCCAATGTTTTTTTTTAAAGTTGGGATATTAAAAAAAATAACTTTAATTGACGTCCGTTTAAAAAAGATTTATTTTTTTCTGCATCAGCTACCATCATATCAAATCTCTACCGACTGCCAGCCCTATCGTAGGCTCCGCAGAAATGTCAAGCAGGATTACGCCGGGAATAGTAGCGAGCGGAGTGCAGATTTAGCCCCTGTCTCCAGCATAGAGTCAACGATCTGGACTAGTGCTGCCACCTACCGTACACTTAACACACGCTACACTACATTTTATTAATTACTGATAGATATATATTACTGATTATAGATGTGCGGGGGAGTTTCTTTCCCCGCTTCTTCTCCTCCATGTCAAAGCATCTTGCGAAGTGGGAGTAGATTAAAAAAATGACGTGCATAAGTGTATCTTTGATACCTATATAAATAAATGATTTTGAATTTGAATTTAAACTAGACGATGCCCGCGCCTTCGCCCGCCGAAAAGTCGTTAAACAAAATATTGAATTGATCCCAAGGGAACCTATAATCAGGACAAAATCTATCCTATGTCCTATTTCTGGATGCAAACTATCTGTGTGCCAAGTTTCAGCTTAATCCGTTTAAAGGTTAGAGCGTGGTGGAGGTACAAACATTCAAAAATCCACACATTTATAATATTAGTAAGATTAATAGAATTGTAGGACTAGCTGAATCAGCAAACTTCGTACCGCCTCAGAATCAAAAAAAAAAGCTGAACATTTTTCAACACGATCGCGCGGTCCTTGCATTTCCACAAATTAAAACCAAAATTAGCCAAATTGGTGCAGCCGTTCTTGAGTTTTAGCGACACTAACGAACAGCAATTGATTTTTATATAGGTATGTCTACTTTCAAACACAAACAAACAGACCCTTCCCCCCAGCTTTCTTTTTTATTGTAAGTTTAATGATTATAAGTATAGAAAAATTAACACATTGTTGGAATTTTAGGCAAACGTCGTAAGTACCTGTTTATATCCCAAAATAATTATGGTAGAGACTGAGGGCGAATCCTATTAAAATGACATGTCTGTATTTTTACCTTCTACATACTACTATTACATTCTACATACTAACATACCTATTTATTTTTATAGTCACATCACAAGCACAGTTCAGCGTATAGCTCAGTTACTGTTTTACATACGAATTCATTGTATGGTCATTAACTTTGCAGAGATACAGATGAGGTACAGATAACAAAATAAAAATACTAAAACATGGATTTTCATTTAACATACTCTTGGCATTTAACATAATTTTGCAGCGCAATGATACTAAAATTATTTTATTTTATTTCTCACGGATCAAGATAAGTAATCCGCGTTAAGGTCGTCGGTACAACATTAGCGCAGTGGTTCCCAAAGTTATATCGAGTATAGATTATTTGAAAATCAATATTTTTTTGCGCTTCCGAAATTATTACTCGATGACATAAAGATTATGACTGAAATGACAGTTCTATTAAATACGCATCTCTAATGCTAATATTTATGAAATGGAGTAAGTAGGTACATCGATTTCAACGTCTATTAAATCATATTTTATGAACCTTATCCGTTTAGCCAGTTAAATTAGATTTGCGTCTTCCCGCAAATGTCACCAAACCTCCCTCCTCAATTTTCGTCAAGACCTTAACTACCCCAAATATCCCCATAGCCTACACTTTGAGAAAGACTGACTTAGCATATGATATCGCCCCGTATCATTACATAGTAGTCTTATCGTGGTTATATCCAGTTTTTACGGTGGAAAAGATAGTGGTACCGCCCAAGTGGAGCCTCAAAACATTTACTAATTTGATATCCGTCGTAACTTCAATATACGTTGAATATAAGAGAGAGAGAAAGTTGAAAGACTAATTCCCAAATTCCCAGTCAATGGTCAAGAGGGGGTAGGAGTACAGAAAAAGACAAAAGGAAAATAATAGATACGTTTCTTTATAAAGGTAATTTTAGAAGAATTATACCTAATGTTCTTGGCGGCCCTAAACTGCGGTAGTCTAAGGCTATATAGACTGAAAGCTTGAAGCAGTTGCCGTAAGCAAGTTAAAGCTAGGAACTAAAGGACTAACTAAAACTAAAGGAACTTCTGGACCGATTTGAAAAAATAGTTTAGTGTAAGATAGCTCATTTATCAAGGTAAGCTATAAACTATGCAACATCTCGCTAAGATGAATAGACGAGGAGCAGCAATAAAAAATATTGCAAAAACGGGAAAAACGCGGGCGGAGCCGTAGGCGATTGCTAGTAACTAATATACTACTTACAAAATACTTGAAAAGACTTCCTTCTCAAATACATAACGTACCTCGTAGACTGTCAAAAGAAAGCATATAAAAGGAGTACATTATATACAATTTATACAGCGCGAGATTGCAGGAACTGTAGGGTGGATCTAATTAGTCTGAAGCCTGAGGCGGAAGTCTTATTAGTTCTACAAAGAATGTCATTTATAAAGAACCACGTATAAGTATAATTACTGTAGACACACGTTAATTAGTCTAACCTTTAATTTCCTAGTAAACCGCGGTGAAAAATATAAGTATTTTGGCCGGAGTCTGAGTTAAAATTCCGGCGGAATTCGTTACTTTATTGTATGTATTAGGTATGCACCTATATTAGACTTTAGATTTTTATTTTTTATTATCAGATTTTTTATCATGATTAATAAATCAGAATAGATAACAAATAAGAAAAAAAATTATAAAGTGATGAAGTAATAATGATGAATTAGACCAAAATAGAAGTTAGTAGGTATCTTTATTTGTTACCGTCTGTTTCTAAATCTTTTGATAATTAACGAACTTAGGAGGATTATTTTCAACACGTTAAATGCCATTGGATTCCTATTCATTATGAGTGACATGCTCTATTTTTTTTTAAATCGCCATCTTTTATCAGTCGCGTTTTTTTTTTCTATTAATGATAACTAGTCCTTTTAATCACTACGTCAGATTAATTACGTTACAACCTTCAACAATAAGGACAGAATAACAAATTAATGAAAACAGTGTGGCTTTTCGTCCTGCAATCCGATACAATCGCTGTAACGGAACCCCAATACTACAGAGTAACTTCGCAACGTTCACAAAGGATAGGTCAGTGACACAACTGGATGGCTGTCCTTCAATCAATAATGGACTTTATGTCCTTGTAATAAGTACGAGAATCCTGTGCGGGAGAGCACGAGTTTTTGTCTAAGGTCGTACGTATGCAAATCAGCTAGGCACATTTGCATTTAAAACATCAATTCTTTTCCAAAAGGCTAACAGTCGCTTCGTGACTGGTGAGGTTATCCTGTTTTTTGTGCTTTACAACTCAATCTCTGATTTAAGTGCTGACGGCAGCTTTTTAAGATTAAGTTGTAAGCTTCTTACAGCTTAGAGCTTACACTGGTGGCATGGAATGGATCTTGCTTTTATAGTTCTTTGCTTTTTGTTTTGGAAAACCGCAGACTTACGAGATGGAGTTTCTTTATTTTATATTGTAAACTAGTGGACCTGCACTCGCTTCGCTTCGGTAAACCTATGCTGAAACGAAGATAAAAAGGAGCCTAAGTTACTCCTTACTACATCAGCTATCCGCCAGTGTAAGTCCTGTCAAAATAGAACCAGCCGTTTTGAGATTAGCCGGATCAAATAAATTTTGGTATGTGTACCGTGTGTGTATACATAAGTATGCATTTAGTAAAAAGCGGCTATTTTAATATTACAGACACTTATATTTTATTTAGTTGTATAGAAAACCTAATAGAACTTAGTAAAATGGGAACCCTAAAACACATAGGTACTCTACCATTTTTCGTAACAATGTCAGTAATACTGTGTTAAATATCGCGGTAACCCGTTCATGGAGTCAGGACACAGATCGTCAGGATAAATAGTGACATATTCTAGAAGGAGCACTATAAACGTACATGTAAAAGTATGTTGATATCTGTACCGAACCGATACAGGCTGATTTATTTCAGAGATACGAGTATAACGCATGACGAAATTGCCTCACGAACTATACGATAGATATATGTAAATGTTTACGATTTATTGCTTTCAAATTTAGACCTCCCTGGAGATTTTATGACTTAAGTTTAGTAGATTAACTACTTTCTTCATTATAAAATCCATGGATGAATCTTGTACTTGTACAGACAATGAATGACAAATAGGAGTACGTGGTTGAATGCAAAGCGCTCCTTCAGTGGAAATTTCCAAGGAATATTACCGACTTATTTATGAAAGTTATGGGAGTAAGTGTAGAGTTGACGGCTCATAGGGAAGAATGGATGAAAAGAACATGTTGCGCCGACCCCAAATAATTTGGGAAATGGGATGGAGAAGGAAGAAATCCTCAATATTAAGACAGTCATTACGATGCCGCAATGGTTACCACGCCAGATTACCGTTCAGAGTCCTGGGTTCGATTTCCAGCGGGGCCGAAATTTTAATGTTGAATGATTTTAAATTTCTGTTGTCGGTCTGGGTGTATGTTTGTGTGTTTCTGTTTTGTCCATGGCACGGGAATCCAAGTGTGCAATCCAAAGACAGAGAGGCGATCATGACCTTTCTGGTTTAAAATAGTTGATTTTGGATTTATGTGACTATTTTAGCTTAATCGTAGTTATCCCTCAACAGGACACTATGATGTAATCACTAGGATATGTATTACTCCTAATTATTTCGCCACATACAACTATACTACCTACAGGCTATGTTACAAAAATTGGTTGGACTAAAATAAGGATAACATTAGGACCCATTTTATACGTGCGACGTATAAATGCTACGCTGCGCTACGCTACGCTGACATCAAAAAGCTACGCTACGTTGATGCTACATCTGCGTTGATCAAACGCTACATAAGTTTCAGAGAGATGTTACGCTACGCTAGCTAGAAAGGTATTTTTTTTATTTGGATAATAATATACAAACAGTAGATATACACTATAATAATAAGTAAGTATAAGCAGTGATAGCCTAGTGGTTTGAACGTTGGTCTCTCGAATAAGAGTTCCTGGATTCAAACCCCTGCCACCTCTAATTTAAAAATTTATGTGCGTATTAGATACTAATAATCACTTGCTACGGTGAAGGAAACATTGTGAGGAAACCTGAGAGTTCTCCATAAAGTTCTCAAAGGTGTGCAGTCTGACAATCCGAACTAGACCAGCGTGTACTATGGCCTGTTCCCCTCACACTGTAAGAGGAGACCTGCGCCCAGCAGTGGGACAGTTATGGGTTGCGATGATGATGATACACCATAAATTGACAGAGTTGCAAAGTAATATAACAGTTGCAGTCTTGCAGTGTTCCATAGGCCGTAGTAACACTATAAGTAGGTATTTATTTGATAAAGCAGTGATACGATTGTGTGACCCCACGATCCCCACGTGTTATCATAGGTCAGAGTGTACCCGTGCATCGGTTGTTGAACCGACAATGCAGCCGACTGATAACTTGATAATGGATGTAGGACACGATTGTTTTCGCTAATTTAAATGGTACTTATAATATCATTTTCATTTCATCAATTATCATCATGTAAAAATCAATTGCTGTTCGTTAATCTTGCTAAAACTCGAGAACAGCTGAGTTTTAGTTTAGTTGTAAAAGTCCAGAGAAAGTTTAATAAAAGGTGACTTAATATGAAAATTATGTTCAGTTTTTTTTTATTCTGAAGCTGTAAATTACACGACAAACTACATTTTCCGTTACAGATTAATCGATAAATTATGCTACGAGTAATTTTTTTTTGTCTCTATTTATGACATAAGGGTATCAATAATTGCTCACAAGGGTTATTAAACTTTGAGTAAATTATCTAGTATTTTCCAAGTAGCTATCATAAACACAGAAGCTTGTATTCAGTGCACGCAAATGCGTTATAATTGCTTATATCAACTATTAGTTGGTAGCGAATCGGGTCATTACGACAACACAATGATACCACTGCAATTAGGTTGCGCTTATCAATTCATAAATACTGTGTTTGTGTGTGGTTTATACGTACTTAGGAACACACTGAAGTAGGTACGCATATTATTGTGACATGGAGAAGTTTAGTATGGATAGTTCAAGAATGGTATAATACTGTTGTTGAATTTCATATAAAATATCAGTTGGTGATTGAAAACGATTGAGAACTTTGGTCGTACTATAAGATGTGTTTGAAGCGTTCTTATGAAGCGGTTTTAAATGATCAACGCAGTTAAACAACTGCAGGCGCGGTCATAATGTGGATGGGTGACCGTTAGTGACCATAACACACTATCTTGTACACTTCCGTGCTTCAGAGGGCACGTTAAGTGCTACCTACTCCCGGTTCCCGGTTATCATTACATAATAAACTTTAGTAGTTAAACCATGTCGGTGGCCTTGCAGGGGAAATTGCAAATGCTGTGTTGCCCGTCACAAGCGCAAGCTTTTCTCGGAAGTCAAGATTAAAGTGTGAATAACAATGAAAGCTATCGGCGTTGCATTATGCAGAATACGGAGTAATACGAACGCATCCTGCGCGGCCTATCAGTATTCCTCTATAGTACCCGGACATCGCGGCGTCTATACTGTCTATAGGCGAGTGAGAAGCCGCCGGCGCATCGAATGTAAATTACTCGAAATTATAGCATACGCAATAAATCCGCTCCGCGCCATACGTGGTCTTTCCCGCCATCGCGCCACGTCGCCATTTTGAAATCTGTACGCGGCGGGTGCGTGAATCCGCATGAGCAAAGAAATTATAGAGCGCTAAATTAAATAAAAAATAAAAAATCATATCATTGCATTTTTCCGTTATCATTTCCGTTACTTCATGATCATACACCGTGTTCAATAAAATATATTATTGAACAATTTAATCTATGGTAGTCAACAAATTAGGTTTCTACGATGTAGATATCGTCACGATTATAAAACTTCATGAAGGTGACACTTTTTCGCGACTAGAATCGTAAGATATGGCAGTTCTTTCAGGTTGATCTGAGCGACATGAACAATCCGACATGAGATGATTATCACAGCATTTGATAGTAATATATCGAAACTAAACACGTAGTAAGGTAAGAGATTTTAACAATTAGTTTACAACAACGCAACAGTAACTACTTACAGAGAAAGTACTAGTGTAAATTCAAGACATGGTCTCTGCAGACGCAATTGTACGATGTGATCGTCTGACAAGTGCAGTCCGCCAAGTTACGAAAGTCACAGCATTCGATCGTAACGTAGACGAAAGACATAACAACGGAGAGACACTAGATACGGAGGAAGTACTAGAGCTAGTACAAGAGTTGGTCGCGGTCTCAATGGTACGGGAACGCGGTGCGCCGACCCCGTGACCGCGCGCACATATTAATGTGTTGACCGCCCACGGTCACGTTACCCGGCCAAGTTTATTTACAACTCAATAACATAAATGGAGTGGCAATAAAGGCGCTCCGTGAAACGGTTGCGTATTACGACGCGGCCAGACTCGCCTCTCGCCTCTCGGCGTCGCAGACACGTTTATTGTTTTCGATTTACACTTTTTTTCGTGTTTACGATCCGAGGCGAGGTCGCGTCGCATCCGTTTTGAATATTGTTTTTTTTACGAGCGCTAGCGTATGGCTGCGGCTATGGGTTCGGTTACCAAATGAAGTCTGTTCGAAAGTTTGTAGAGTTGAATGTCTTTTATTGTCCTCGCCTACGTTACGAATAAAAACGTAAGCTACAATCTTTTACGATTGGATATCTCACTCTATATGAGTTTTACCACATTGTAGAGGTGACATTAACTCATTGGTAGTCGTGGGACGACCGATGACCACCTATGATGTTTAATGGTAGGTGCATAAATTAGTTTTCAACGATTGGTCTTTATTCTTGTTCTCAATTCGGTGTTTTTTGGCATGTTACCTCGTTTCAAATAGTCTGCGTGGTCGAAACCAAAAGAGTTGTACCAGATTTCGTTTTATTGTATTTTGCAAGATAAATTATTAGATTAGTACATAGTAAAAATGTTTACAGGGAATATAAGTGGTGCTACTGTAATGTTATTTACCATCCTATGACCACATATTGAGTAAAACTTTAGAGTATACAACATAAAAAAAATAATATATATCAAACATGTGTTATCAAATGGAGTGTGGTGTTTAAAGTTCGTTATTTATTAGTGTCCATGAGCCACAGTGGCCACTTAAAACCGTGTAAATAAAAATGTAAATGTCTAGAACACGGTAAACAAGCCACGCACACGTTTCAACCGTAGAATCGTAGTTGATAAGTTTTTAATTTGCGTATCAAATTGTAACAGTTCTGTTATCAATCAATCGAATCAATAAAGGGGCATTCTCAGAAATACACTTAAATGAATTAGACGTTCGATTAAGAACGTTTAATCAAATTGTTTAGTGGTGAAAAAACAGCAATGAAATGAAAAAGAAAACTACATTTTAGGGGTCATTTCAGGGTAGTGGCAGCCAAGTTAACCGAATCTATGAATAAATAACTCACTGGGTGTCCCTGTGCCACTGATAGAACTACACAAATCATATCCGATTGCATACATTAATTCTATCAACTAAGCTTTAAAAGGCCCTCAAACTTTAATAAGCTGAGTAAAATCTGCGTACAGGTATCCTGTGCGTAATTCTACCTTTCTATAAAAACTATTAAAAACTTAACTAACATGAATACTGTCGAGATGAAACTGAGTAAAATCCACACCTGTCGTGTGTTACATGTATCTCGGTAAGATTATCTTGACAGTACTGCTTGAGGGAGAAGCGTGCAGTTTATACTGTGAAATTAATTACCAACGCGGCGAGCTTCAGAAATAGTGCCCGGGGAGATACTAGATGACTCTGAGCTTGTGTCAGTAAGCTGTGACTTGGTGTTATATTCAATTCAAATTTAGAATTACTAGCTTCAGTATTTCGTGTGTACAGTATTCGTCTGTTGTTTATTTAAATGACAGTGATAGCAACTAAAGTTTGGGTTCCTAACCTGGGGTAATTATACCCGCGAGAGTGAAAGAAGGAATTATAATTATTACAATAATAAAATAAAACAATACAGAAAAAAGTTACTTGTATTGTTTCTTTTCATGGCATTTTTAAGTTTCCCTCATAGGTCACAGGGGTAACTTAAAATGTACTTGTAAGAAAATGTCTTGTACTTGTCGTCAAGTGAGACTCTTTGCCATTTTCATACAAATATGCTCTTGTTACTATCATAGTAATGTCGTGCAAATGAAGACGTCGTCGTTTGTAAATGGATGTTTTATAGATACTGAAAAATAATATAGATATAACGGAAAAATATGATTTATCCTTAAAATATCCAACAACTATTGAAATGAACAAAAATTGTTATTAATTTTTTTTATTATTTTTTGTTACAAAATATTTTTCGGTTCACTGTTCATACTCGCTCGATGCGCTCTCTATTTTTATCTATACTCGGAGGTTACGAGTTGTTAGAAAAATAGAAATTAGAAAGCATATTTATCTGGAAGCAGATACTAAACGGTACATGCGTTGATTGATGATAATTTTATTTCAGAATTGCTGATTTATGAAGCGTTTTTTGTACTGTGATTATCAAATTGGTCAGCACAGAAAACTATCAATCGTTTGGAGCCGTCGGCGTAACACGGTAGGATTGAAACAATAATATTTTCGACACCATGTGAGCATCGCAGGAGATATCCTAGCCGGCGATTCCCCGTTAGCGCCAGGTTATCTTTCTGCACTTCTTCTCCATGTAAACTTTAACTATGCCAAATCTCACACGACTCGTACAAAAACACATGTTCTATCACTATTCTTTAAAATGAATCAATAACCGAACGCTTCACATATTCCTGCTAATGTACACCTTACAAGCAGCTTATCGTGATAACAGATGTTACAACACTAATAGTTATGATGATCAAGTGGTGGTGACCATCAGCTAGCCATCAGCCGTCAGCCGGCACGAGCAAGGTCAACTTTACAACCGGCCGTGAGCTCCACCATTGAATTGATGACGCAACACGACATCGACCTACCGATCCGGATAATGTAAGGCACGCTACAAGCTATCCGGTTATTATTGACTTACGATACCGAATATCGATTCGATACTAGATTCGTTATTAAATTTTTTAGGGCTGAGAATTGGCTTACAAGCTAAATAGCGTATGTTTAAGTTCACAATAATAATGATCATAAGAAAAAATTAAAAAATATATAACCATTATAAAAGGTTAATATAAATACCTACCGTGTCTGGCATTTAATTCTTGTCAAGATGTAGAGCAAAAGTTAGAAGAAAGACTATTAGTACCTAATTTAATGGTTACCTAACAAAATAAATCTATGGGACTTAACACTCTTTGATATTAAGTAGTGACTTTTTGTAGAGCTGTGCTAGTGAAGCTCTATTTCATTTATAATGATTATGAAGTAAATATTTTGGTGAATTACTCTATTTCAGGGCTTAGCTTGTGATGGTGTAGTGACAAATAGATTGTAGACACAACTAATGTGTGTGTGATTAATTTAAATTCTATGATCAGTTTAACCGGAGCGTACCGGCTCTTATGCAGACAGCCTAACGCGTAACTGCTTTTTGTTCGTCAGCAACGCCGTAGGCGGCAGACAGACGCCACACTACGATATCGGAACGGATACCGGATGGCAGCGTGATGCAACTCCATTAACAATATATTAAAAGAGAAAAGCATATTTGTTTCGCTATTTTGGGGATGATATTAGATACACGTAAATCTATACTAATATATAAAGCTGAAGAGTTTGTTTGTTTGTTTGAACGCACTAATCTCAGGGACTACTGGACCGATTTGAAAAATTAATTTAGTGTAAGATAGCAATTTATCGAGGAAACCTATTAGGCTATATGACATCACGCTATGATGAATAGGAGAGGAGCAGCAAAAAAAAATATCCCAGAAACGGAAAATTACGCGGGCGGAGTCACGGGCGACTTCTAGTTACTAATAACTTTGATGAACCTACTTTTTTTTAACGTGTGAAAAGACACTCGTCTCATCCATCCGTCTACGGGAAGCCGGACAGGTATGTGGGATTCGAACCCACTAAAACCACAAGGTGTCGACGCCTACCGCTTTGAAGCCGGGACTGTGTGCTACTCTCGCTCCACTGCCCCGGTTGATTAACCTACCTACTTTATACAGTTAATGTCGTAGTATATTTATTCGTAAAATTCTCATAGTGCAGTTGCTTGCGTCGATCCTAAGCGAGCGTCGAATTTAAGCAACTGCGGGCGCGGTCGGAAAGTGGATGGGTGACCGCTAGTGGCAAAATTTATTGACGTTTCCGTGCTTCAGAGGACATCATCCCGTCGATTCCGGTTGTTATCGTTAGATAACAGTCGTTAAGTCATGTCGGAAGCCCTTCCAGCGGCATAAAAATTTCCGATACTTGGGATTGGTACCGTAATGTTTGAAAAGAAATGAGTCATACATATATAACCCACTAGCTTATATATAATTAATATATTAACAAACAATGCTCATGTCCGCCTACATATCGATTACGAAGTTGTAATCGATATCGGCTCCTTGTTTAGAATATTACAACATAGAGTATCTAATTATATGTACAAAAAATAAAAAAATATTCAGAAGCGATTCATAATCGCTTCTGTCTTTGGGATCGTATGTACGTCATAGAATAAAATTAAAAAAATAATAAAAAATATCCACAACAAAACGGTGCATGTTGTGCGTGTGTGTGTGTTTAGGAGAGGTTGTTCTCTATACGGTTTTTACTATAACGGTTTCACCCATAAAGATACGGTTTATGGTATATGGTTTAACCACTAATTCGACAGCAGAAAAATAATGGTATTGGTAAGTGAAAACGTGCACGTACGGCCTAAAATGTCAAGATAGGAAAAACCAAATTTTAATTTTTAGTTAGGGCTGTCCAAATTAAATTGTGTAGAGATGAATGTTTTATAAGTAAAAAAAAACTAGCAAGACATGAAGATGATAACGTTGAAGTACATATTTTTGCAGCTCCCCTTTACCATACTCCTGTGATTATCCCGTAATTTTCCAGTAAAAATACAGTTATTTAACTGTAATTTCTTTCTCTAATTTACCAGTTTTAACATGAACTGACTGCACAAACAAAATAACAATAGAATCACAGAACAGTTTACCAATACAACAGTTCATTTCATACCTTACCGCATTCGTAATGAAAAACGGAAAAAGCCCGAAAAACCGCAAATTGTGTATTACCTGCAACAAAAAAAAAATAACACATTAGCCGCGCAAAAACCTCGAAAACTACAAAAAGTAATAAACACGCCGAAGGAATGTCATTGCCATGCTGCAAATTTGTCAACACAAAAACATAGAGCATTGAATTGGTTGAATGATACATAATACATACATACATACAAGTTGACCGGCGATAATTATACGGCCACTTCGCATCGGAATTTTGTTTACTATTAAACTAATCACGAGATGAAATTTTAGGAGCGCTGTGATTGGTTGTTTGATTTAGGACTGACTCGGAGAGAGGAGTTTTATGACGTCATTCTTATGGAGGAAACATTTATTACATGACTGTGACGGAGGAAGATGTTTTTCGAAGTTTTTGTAGTTGTTCCATTTCTTTGTTAATATGTATTTTCAAATATAAAATTCAAACTATTTTCTACTAATCCAAAACGATTTTTACAATGACCAACGACACACGCGATATATTAAAAACAAATCGTTAACAAATTGCGACTGTAATAAAATAAAAAAAAAACAAGCATTAGGAATCCATGTTGTGTGTGCCAAGAGGTGCGTGGTCCAGATATGTCAAACGAAATTTGAAAATAATGGCGGTTATTTTTGGCGGGAACGCGAAATATTATTGAGTTCGTTATAAAGTTTTGCAACGAGGTTTGGATGTAGCGTCATTTATTTTTTTATGCTTTTCGTATGATAGAAAGAGATATCTACCTACATGTAGAGATACATGTAGATATAAGGTAACTTAAACAATATACAAACAATCATATAACACGTTTTTTAATTACCTCCGAGTACAAACCAAGGTTTTGCCTAAATATAACTACCCTAACAATACTAACTTCTGCCTTATTAATTCTCGCTAACACTTATTAATAACAGGACGTAGGTAGGTACTAACCAACTAACAGTACCTCATAGTCCTACGCGAAATTTGTCACAAGCCCATAGACAACAATGATCGGTGGCACTGGCAGCTCGTTTGAAATTCTCGTTATAAAAACAAAATCTATCACACTAGCAGTTAGCAGACACTTGCACTATATGCAACGCAGAATCCCTCTCGACCTGTATATTTTAACATAGCCTAGGTACCCTATCCTAGGCACATAGGGGACTCTAGGCTCCCCTTTTTAATGGGGGACCGAGTAAGTGCTGGATACATAGGGTGCGTTCAGGAACACGGGAGCAATTAGTGCGACGGAAGACATGTTACAATAACCTAGCCTGGATGGGGTCAGAAAACTACTCTAGTTGAACTCGCCGCTAAGAAAATCATGAATAGAAAAAAAAGTATTTTTTTAAGTGACCGAACGCTTTATAAAAATTGGGTGCAATAAAATATCAAGTTACTCGCAGTTATATCTGTCGTGTAATATGGGCTGTAGACTGTAGTGGTTGATGAATGATGATTATTATGTGCAACATAATAGAAATTATTATTAATATTTTTTACTATTTATTATTTTACAGAAACAAAGAAAGATTTTTTTCACAGACAAAACAACCACTTGGCATATTTAGATTTTATGAACTTACATATAATATTAATGTAATGACCGAATTCGTGATTGCCAAAAAATTTAAATTTAACGTTCGAAATAAAATAAAAAAAACCTTCAATAACGAATCACAGTAGGTACAGATATTATATTCATTTAACATACGAAAACCACATCCATCACAAAGCGACTGCGACGCGTCATATAAACGTACAAACATGTTTATAATTATGCTATGATTATGCAAATCATATAAAAACTAGATGCATGATGCACTCGCCGGCGTGCATGCATCATGCACCGGTCTCGATCACTGACGAGATTGGTCGAAGTGAACGAACCGGATCACACCGGATTTGAACCGCTCTTGCATTCTTCCGTTCCGTATTTAAATTTTAAATACCGATGTAAAAAAAGAAAAACATTTGCATAGAATGTTAGTAGAATAAGGTACTAAAAAGCGCATTTTTTTTAACTTGCCCTATTTAGCGCGCAGTTTTACATAGACCTTATAACGGAAATCACACATTTTCATGTTATTTACATTTTTCCAGAAATGTTTAAGTGATTTCATTACTAATCACTCCATTATCAAAGCTCAAATATTTTCAAAAGCTGTTTAAAAGTGAATGTTTTAGTTTTCAAAAAAATGAATAGGTAATGCAAGTTAAAAAAGGACCATAAAATGTGGTACAATTTTGTCGTTCTCGAATAGTTTCTCTCTTACAGCTTACGAGCTTACAAAACCCTAAAGTCAATGCACTTTACTCAACAAAAAGTTGAGCTTTTTATAATTGGAATAATTGAATAACTCGCGACTAAAAGTCCTTGAACGTTGAAAATAAATAAAACATTTAAGGACCAATAAAACAAGATAACTTTATACCAGTGATTCATCTCAAATTATAACCTTCGTATAGCATCTCTTACGTACGTCTGTATGTATGTATATTAAATGTCATTATTCCATTTCCTAAAACCGTAAATTTCTAAAGCAGAATTTATTTGACTTATCAGCTTTTATTACGCGGCATTAAATTACATAAATCGTATCGCAAAAAATCGATCGTAAATTTTCGGCGGGTAATAAACGTTGGGGAATTTGAGTCCTTTTTATTATCACACAAATCCTTAAAGGTCAATGTTCTATACAGTTTATTTTTAGAACGATATTTAAAAAAAAAGAAAACATTAAGCTTTGGAAGAATACCCTAGTACACTACACTAAATAACACTTATCTACACACTCATAGCCTTACAATAGGATTCCCTAATGAGCCCTAATCTCTATAAAACATGAGTACCATAGACAATGGCAGGCAAACTTTTTTAATTACGTGCTAAAAATTAAGAAAATTCATTCAGCGGGCCGGATTATTCTTATTTTTTTTTGTATTGAAAATTAAATTGATTTTGTTAATGGAAATAGCGTTGTAGAATGTCATGTGATGTTCACGCTATTATTCAGACATAATTTAATTAAAACATAACGTTTAATCCATAAATAAATAACAGCTTTACAAACCAAGGGCATAACTTTAATTTTTTTTTCTTCGGCGGGCCGATCACTGACCATAGACAACACATAAAGACAAGAACTCAGAAAAAAACAAAGGACAGTTAACCTTTTAACCGCGACGGTCGCATTTTTGA
>LGAG01000775.1:232396-251112 GCA_001278395.1 Lerema accius
CCTGACAACAGCTGACAGGAGCCCCCGGGGGCGACGCCCGGCCACAGACTCTCAATACTACAGACTGTTTGCCAATACACTGAAAAAAAAAAGAACTAAGAACCTTTGTAATAATGAAAACTATACAACAGATGACTTATATACATGTTTGTATACTAATAGCCAATGATCCTACTAATCCTAGTATCCTACTAATATTATACCTAAACGTGAAAGTTTGTAAAGATGTTTGGATATTTGGATATTTGTAAGTCCTTTACGCTCTAACCTTTGAACAGATTAAGCTGAAACTTGGCACACAAATAGTTTGCATCTAGGAATAGAACATAGGATAGATTTTATTCTGATTATAGGTTCTTTTGGGATAAATACAATATTTTATTTTAACTTCCTTTCCGCGGGCGAAGTCGCGGGTGTCGTCTAGATATAACATCAACAAACTACGTCTAGTAAACAACCGGAAAGTTTTCCATGCTACATTGCATGCGTTTATCAAATATGTCGTCTCGTTCGTACTTAAAAAAATCAGCAAAATTGGATCATTTTCTTAGCGAGTTTATCAATGGATTGGAGATATTGTCATTGTAGTATCTATCTGAATTTAGCTTTGGTAATTAAAATGTTTGTTTATTGAAAAGTATACCTAAATTAGTATAATGTACAAACTACAGGTTGTTGAAACTCAATATGTTTGTTTACTTACTGCAGATTGTATGTTTCAGGTAGTTCTGCGAAATATTATTAAAATTAAATAATTCAGACTATATTATACGACGGTAATCAAAATACACGCTCAAACAAAAAACTTTGAAAAACATTTGAAAGACAGGCGAAAATCCCACACGAAATAACGATAAAATAAAGTAACGATATTTGAGACGTCATCTTCATTATCACAACCCATAACTGTCTCACTGCTGGGCTGCGGTCTCCTCTCACAGTGTGATGGGTACAGGCCATAGTCCACTACACTGGCCTACTACAGATTGGCAGACGACACACACCTTTGAGAATTTTATGGGAACTCTCAGGGTGTGCAGGTTTTTTTACGTTTTTCGTCACCGAAGCTAGTGATAATTAGTTTGTATTACGCACATAACTTTTCGAAAATCAGAGGTGCATGCCGGGGTTCAAACCTAGGAACTCCGGTTCGGGAGACCTACGTTCAAACCACAAGGCTATCACTGTTGCAATTATCATTGAAGATGTTAAATAATAACTTTTATTTCGTATGAAAGTAAAATGGGATTATTACTTATTATATAACATTATGATTATTCTAGCCTCTTATCCACAGACGAACTAAATCAGATAGTCTTATCATTGCCATATCAAAATATTGACCGGTTAATGTTGCCAATACTTAATGAGTTTTATCGCGATATTTTTTATCCCTTTATCAAGGACAGTACTTCTTAACCTTTAGAGGTGAGGGAGTATTTAATAAAATTTCTGTAATACTATGGTTCATTACCTAAGTCTTAAAAAAAATACAAAAATAATATTAAAATTACGTTGTCACTGAGTTCATCATCATCATCATGGCAACCCATAACTGTCCCACTGCTGGGCTCGGTAACAACTGTGCGAGGCCAGGATGGGTCGCTTATGTATTATTAGGATTGTCTTCGCTGATGAATTTATTTACTAATATGACCACCTGTGGTCAGCAAATCACCAGTCAAGAACGGTTCAACTTGTTGCTAAGCAGAACTAACATTTCCATAGCACAAAAGGCACAGTGCGTGCACATACTAAAACGAGAATTAAAATCAAATTAAAACGAAGCTATTTTATCGCGGTTCTGTTTTGACGTAACAATTAAGGCTGCGCGGTTGCTAAGCGTGCTCAAGGTCGTTACCCCTGACAACCGAAACTTTAACTTGACCGCGTATTACAATGCGAATCATAAAAACATAAATAAAATTAAGAGAAGAGAACCTTTGCACAAACATTTCTACAGCGCGGCGCGCACCGGTTCGCGCGTCCTTGTCGCACCCGCGGTGTGTTACGCGCCAGAGTGAGACGGCACGACAAGGTCACTGGTCAGCCGTTCTCTCAGACAGCGGGGCGCGGGAGGGGTGCGGGAGGGGCGCGCGCGCAGACGGTAATGGCGGCGGCGACGTGACGTCATCCTAACCTCCGATGCGTAAGAAAACTGGATGCACGCATTGCAACTTACTTCACATGTGAATAAATTAAAAAGGTAAATAGCCGAGCGGACAGCCACGCTGGCTCTTTTAATAGCTTGCGAATGTTTTGTACGCGAGATTGATGCCATCGCCATTACGTAGAGGGAGCGAAATTAAAAAGTAATGTGCGAGGCGGAAATGTGCGTTGGTGTGTGCCTGTTGTTTTTAATAATATTCTATCTGTGTGAGTATGGCGAAGTGTACGTACATACAATAGGTACTACAGTACTACAGTAGGTAGTTACATAGATAAGTGCATACGTCAAACGCTTGAGCCGCAATTAGCTCTAGTCTCTATATTTCTAGTATACGAGTACGTACACAACGAAGACTAGCTAGCTTTACTTTCCCATGTGATAATTGTATAACTATATTAGACAATAGATATTTAAGAGTGCGCCGTCAGCTCGAATCGAATGTGTAATTAAGTTTGCGTTTTCAACAAGCATCGTGCTAAAAGGCGTTGGTTTAAATGAGATGTCACTATCAAAAGTTCAAGTTATGGTTACGAAATGTATACAACTCCTATCTCATACATTATCCTTTATTATCACAACACATAGTTATCCCACTGTTGGGCTCGGGTCTCCTCTCACAATGTGAGGAGTACAGGCCATACGGTAGTTCACCATGCTGGCCAATAAGTGCGGATTAGCAGACGTCATACACTTTTGAGAAGTTTATGGAGAACTGTCAGATGTGCAGGTTTCATTTACCGAAGAAAGTCATAATTAATTAGTTTCCGATACGTACATACGAGTATCTTTTGGAAAGCTAGAGGTGTGTGTGTGCTGGATTTGAACTCAGGGACTCCAGTTCGCGAGGCCAACAAACCGCTAGGCTATCACTGTTTTAAGGTAGACCACTATCGTAAGGACGTAAGGACCCATCCTTACCTTTTCAATATGGTATGCCCTGTGACTTATGGGGAAAATTGATTTTACCCAGTCTTTAAAATGTTATCAAAACAAACAGTACTAGTTACTTTTTTCTGGGCCTTCTTATTTTACGATACTAATAATTACGTTCTTTGTTACCCGGTAAATAACTGATTTACCCCCACGGTGTTATTATCTCAAGGTTAGAAAGAATAACCCTGAAAAACCCTGAGATTAAAGAGTACTTTGTACCGAACTAAAAAGACTTAACGTATCTTAGGTGGAAATTTCGTACTTACGGAAAAAGTTCCAATCATTTTGTAACGCAATTTAACGAGCGCACAATGAAATTTTCTTGATTACCTCAGTCAAGTTCACGAAGAAAGCCCTTCTTAAGCTTTTTCCGGCTTTTCACAAAAGCTCACCTAATAGGAATCCTCAATTTCATCCCAGACGTTTTTAATGGATTAATCCTTTTAATGTATTTTTATAGTCTTATTTTTATGTGCGTAGTAATTATGGGTACATTACTCTTTCTAAGAGGGTAAATAGATGTCATGGTCTTTCAGCCCTAATACGAATTAATGAAATTCAAGTAGGTAACTCGCAATATAAAATAATAAAATGAATACAATAATACATACATAAATCGTGAAAAGGGACTCTATTATTAAAAACATAAGTTTTTGTTTTCTTACGTATAAATTAATGAGGGCAGCAATTTTAATAGTAATTTTATTTGGGCTCAGTAAATATGACCCATTACATAACGTGAGCACTGGATGGACTAATAAAATGAGTAATATCTAACGTATGCATGCACGAATGTACGCATGCATGCATGTGCGTTACACGCATGCATGGATGGACGTTGCATGGGCACGCTCAAATAGACGCTAACTCACACACACGTGAATCTCAAGTCAAGCACCGGCGAATGGTATGTCAGAAATAGAACATAAATCGCTGTTTCGTTTTATTTGCGCGAAGCTGTTGTAGAGGGCGGATTGTCACACGGCCAAAATGTATAATTAGATGTCAAATTCCACTCTCAACACAACATAGCTAAGTATTCGAGCTCCAACCACTCTATCGATTACGCAACGCACGATTTAATCGCGATAATTTCGCAATATCAAGATAAATTATTTCTTGGGCATCGTTGGTTCTGCTTTTGCAAGGTTTCTAGTTTAGAGTAGCGAAAATTGTCAAGGTAATTTTTTTTTAATACATTTTGTGATTTGTATTTTTAATAGTGATTTAAATAATAATATGATGTTAGTTTTTGTGTACTATTTTTGGATTTACCAGACTGCCTCGAATAAAAAAATATATTATAATAAATTATAATTAAATTAAAATTATAACTTAGATAATTTAATAATGATTGCGTTAACTTTTTCAATTAAATTTAGGTAATTTGTAATTTCTGCGTAAATTCCACCTGTTTTAAATTCAACAAAAAATTCACATAATTGTTATATTCGATATGATAAAATTATGCATATCTTATTTTTTTTTCGTTTGTTCGCAGTTTCCTTACTAGATAAAATTAACGTACATATTTGTGTTTTATGCAAATGAAATACTTGTTATTAGCTGATAATTGTATTCGCATTGTCTTCAAATTCAATTACCATGTTCTTATTTAAGTTGTCTAAAAATAAAAATCGCGATATTTAAAAATAGTTAAAATTTAACAGCGTTACAAGATTCCCGCTTCTGGCGGTTTTTTAATGAAAGATTAGGTGTTAGGGTTATGACAGGATTTGTCCCAATTTTTTGGGATTTTAAAACTATTTTTGACTTTGATTGTTTTTTGTTTTCTTTTATTAAGAAGACAGTCTTCATTGTAACGTAACTTAACGACCAGATTCAAACACATACCTAAGGATAGGGTGAATCACTTAAAAACTTACTAATCATTAAAAGAAAAATAAAACGCCCAGTGCTGAAAACTTTAAACTGATTTTTTAATTACAAAATGGCAACTTTTTTACGTAAATATTTGAGTTACGTAATGTTTAGTTAGAGGAAAGGGGGGATAGAAAAACGTTACGGCACGTTATTTGGTGGGGGGAAAGGGTCAGGAATAAAAAAAATGTGTTTTACATAATACATTACATGCACTCTCGCATGCAATACGACGCTACTCAATCTCGTTATTTTATATTTTATATCATCAATAACCGTTCGTCCTCCAGCTATACGTAAAAATCACACAGGCCCTGACCTACTTCTCTTATAGAGCGTTACGCATCACTGAAGCTGTCATTTCGAGAATGCTTCATATACGGGAATAAACACGGACACTTCGTGTCTTTGTTGGTTCTACTATTGAGTACCCTTTTACCATAATATAAACTAACAGTAGTTAAACTCATGTATGTGTTAACAAATCAAGATTTATAATGTTTTTTAATAATATATTTTATAGTGTTAAAATAATAAAGTATTTTTAAAGGAATGGAAAACCAATGTGGCAACACTGGTTAGCAATTTTTGGTTGTTGAATATATGCGTTTTCTGACGTAATGGCTGAAGAAATTTGTTATGATATAGCAATAATAAAATAAATGTAGTTCATGTATTAATCAAATAGTAAATATTATAAATATTATTGGTGGCTTATGATTAAGATAAAAAAAAACTAACAGTACGAGTAATTAAACGTATGTATGTACAAGTACCTACTTCGTTTTTGATAGAAAATCTCTGTCTTGCACCACAATATAGAGATACAGTAGTTAAACTTATGTAAGATGTTTTTTTGATGCCTATTATCAGAACATAATATCTTTACGCTTTCGTTCTAAAACACTTCCGAATAGGAATCAAAATCCATGGCCGTGTGCGTTCTTTGAGCGCGTTGACAATGGTATTTAACTACTGTCAATACAGATATTAATTATTATACTGTGGTTGTACTATTGAATACTCTGTGGTAATGGATCTTTTGATCATTAAACGTTTGTAAAACCGTGAATAGGAGGGAGGCACCAAAAGTTATAAACGTTTTTTTAACGCTTTAATCTGAACGTCTGAATTGACTCACAGAGGTGAGGGATGAATGAATGGCGGTTTTTGAACTTCGTATTCAAGTAATGAGATCAGTTCGATGGAGTTTAATTTCGGAGATATTATGGTTCGCGTGTAAGGTAGGTAGGGTTGCTAGATAGCGGGGAAATTTGGGATTATCCCGGAATTTAGATTTGTCTCGTGTCCAGGAATAATACTTTATTGTCTCGGATACCTTAGAAATAGCTAAGAAACGAGCCACAGAGATCAGCGTCACCACTGGACATTGATCACCAAAAGTCATCACGACTTAAGCGCTAACAGTTCACATAAATCATAATTAAAGTTTTTCAAAACAGAAAGCCGTCCCTATATTTTTGGAGAAAAATGGCAAAAATTGCAAAAAAAAAACAACTCAATCTCTAACTAAACGGATATTTACTACCATCGTTTTGTGGCGGGTAAAACTCACTCATATAGGACCACATAAAACAGAATACCCACAAACCTAACCCTAGCAACTATTACCATAATATGCCCCTGACAATACGTAATACATACCTATACCCCCCACTCATCTCTGCCCCTTTCCCCCTCAAGTGGGTGGAATGGGAATAATAACTTTACAAACGCGACGGTGTGGAAGTGAAAAATGTCACAAGTTGATTCACCCCTCGTACCTGTGAAAACGCGTCATCCTTTCACCCCGTCATCCCAGTAACAATACCTGCTGATAAGGGAAAAACGTTTGTGACGCTCAAAGATGTCATATTTACTAGTTTACAGGAATTGATTTAGAGGTAGATTCTATAAGAGTGCTTAAAGAAATCAGTAATCAGAAGAGGGATCTCTACGTTTGCTATACTAATAATATTAAGCTGAAGAGTTTGTTTGTTTGAACGCGTTAATCTCAGAAACTACTGGACCGATTTGAAAAATTATTTTAGTGTAAGATAGTCCATTTATCGAGGAAGGCTATAGGCTATACAACATCACGCTAAGATGAAAAGGAGAGGAGCAGTAATAAAAAATATTGTGAAAACGGAAAAATTACGCGAGCGGATTCGCGGACGGTTGTGTTTTTGTACAACATGCTAATTTGGCGTTTATAAATCAATATAATTAGCAGCAAATTCTTCGCAAAGAATTTTAAATACAATGGCATTTCGACGTTACTGACAATATATTATGTTAATTACTCTATCGATTTGGTATCAAAATCTTTTCAACGTTTTTTGCATATCACTTGAACCTCAAACCATCTCTACTTTAAAATTAAAAGGCTTTCATCTCTGATTTTTATATTTTTTAAATTCAGCAGCTAAATTTTTATTTAATTTTATAATTCGTTTACAAGTTATGATTGATCAAATAGCTTTCACAGTAATGTTTGCCACCCACACGGCGCTATTTTTGGCTTCTGGCGACATTATTTTCTTTATAATGTTGGTACTACGTATGACGTAGCGAAGTATTTCTTCGAAGCTGTCAAGCTGATGAATGAATCTCAAGATTGAGGCGCTCAGTGAATGAGGCGATCAATAGATAAAAGATTGAGAGAACGATAAATGATTCAGAAAAAGATAAAACCAAAATAATTCCAGCTCACTACGTTATTCCAATTTTATTTATTTCTTTTTTGAAAGTTCTATGTAAATACCTCAGACATAAAACGGAGTTGAAAAAATAATATTTTCAGCAAATTATAACGTTTCCAGGTACATTTGCGCGGCCAACCATGCTCGGTAACATACGTCAATAAGTACGTCAATAAGTAAGTAAAAAATAAATAAAAAATATGACTTCACTTTTTTGTTCTAAAGACTAGGTCTATATACTTTTTGGTCTGAGATAAATACATAAAATTGTATCACTATAATACTCCATCTATATTTTATTCTTATGCCTGCTACACATTATTGGCCATGATGGGCGATTATACGCGAGCACGATAATGTGGAAGGGCTAATCGCCTGTAGTCGCCCATCATCGTCCGTAATCGTCATCGTGATCGCCGCGATCGGTGAATTAGCGGTTTTTTGGGCACGCATCAAAGGGAATCGGTTGTAGTTGTGTTGCGCGCACACATTATCGCCGATTAGTATCACCAATTAATGTGTATAGGTAGTTATTTTTGCTTTGTTTTATTACGATGAATGCTCAAACTACACCATCTTGTCTTCGAATATTTTTTTATGACCTTTAATTGAACAACATTGATAAAATTGAAATTAAATGAACAGTAGCTGCAACAAATTCCACGTCCATTTGGAAAGGCTGCCGCTCAATAAATGATCACGGACGATAATGTGGATGCTTGTACAATGATCGTCGCCGATCACAAACCATCAACGATTGTCCATCATGGCCGATAATGTGTAGCAGGCATTAGATTTTGTACGTAAACAGCTTATAGAAGTGGGACAGGGTGTGTTTGTGAATCATTACAATGATATGTCAAAGAGTTTGAATTGATGATATCTGGCCATCAAAAAAATACTGTCCAGAAAAAAAAACGCCTCCTTATTTCATTGAACATACATACATACAATGAAGGAGAGCTTTAATAGTCTATGGGAAAGAAGCAGTATAAACTTGGAAGGAGGAAAAATCTTTATCAGCCAATACGGAGATATAAAAAACAAGAACAGGTTGAATTTAATAACATGTCTGAACGCCGAGATTACTGAAGAACAATGGGGCGTGCTTTATATTAACTATGATTTTTTAGGGTTCCGTAACTAAAAGGTGAAAACGGGGCCCTGTTACTAAGCCTCCGCTGTCTGTCTGTCAGCAGGCTGTATCTCATAAACCATGATAGCTTAAAAACTGAATTTTTCGCAAATCTTGTATTTTCGATGCCGCTATAACAACAAATACTAAAAACAAAAATATTAAGGGGGTTCCTTATACTATAAGTGTTTCTTTATTTAATAAACGTGATTTTGTTTTAAAGATTTATTTTAATGGTACGGAACCCTTAGTGCGCGAGTCCAACTCGCACTTGGCCGGTTTTTTCTAATTGGAAAACCGATGAACATCGGGAGGAACGAACTTGATAATGAATGACACGTGTACGCGCCCACTGATGATGTATGGCTTCAGGGCTAAGCTGCTAGACCAATAGACGCTTTGAACTAAACATCTGTTAGGAAATATAATTTCCGTGGAAAACAATGATATCTCTAACTAGTAATCATTAAGGCCCGGTTCCAATATCCAAAAAACGATTCGTTTTGCGTACCGATAGTAGAAATTTTACCGAGGCGTAGGCTTAAGTGTTCCAATAATAAACGATTCCGTAACACTTTTACTGTTTTTTTTTGTTTACTTTTTTTGTTGTTTTTGAGAATACAAAAAGGCCGACAGCTAGAAATTGGGGAGGTATTTCCACAAAATCTATAGTAATGTCTCTCCCACATTCCAGACAAATCCATTGATGCCCCGTATCTGTACTAATAGTATAAAGCTGAAGAGTTTGTTTGAACGCGTTAATCTCAGGAACTACTGGACCGATTTGAAAAATATTTTAGTGTAAGATAGTCCATTTATCGAGGAAGGCTATAGGCTATATAACATCACGCTAAGATGAATAGGAGAGGAGCAGCAATGAAAAATATTGCGAAAACAGGAAAATTACGCGGGCGATTGCTAGTGTTAAAATCAAAGTCCAAAGAAATGGACATACATACAAACATACGCTCGGAAAAGGTAAAACAACCCTTCGTGCGCATTCCGATAAAAATCATAATTTGTGATCGTAAATGAACTAGGTAGTTACTTATAGGTATCTTGCTTTGAGTCCTTTTAGTCTACAAATATCTGACCGCCGCATACAAGAGCTCTTCATCCAAACGCAAACCAGTCGAGTGAGATTTGGTGCAAACTTCCAAACATTTACCACAACGCAAACAAACGAAACGTGTCCTCGCCGTGTTTGTTATACATTACCGCGTCCGTCGGCCCGCTTGAGACAAATCTTTGTGAAAGTGTCAATGAACTACGCGAATTGAAGGGAGTAACTGACTCGCAAATTAATGTTCAGCGGGTTTCCTACTTAGCGGTGGTCTTTGAAAACGAAAGCGTTTTTTGTTGTTTTTTTATGAGTGGTCCCGGATGTGACAAGATACTTCATAAGAGCTTTGTTCATAACTAAGCTAAAGTTATTCCCCATGATTTGTCAGCAATGAATAACGCTATTCCCGCTTCTGATTTTTATAAACATTACATTATTCATCAAGTAATTTTACTACGTACTAAACTAATCTCCCCATATCCATAACAAATAAAAAGGCTCAAAATAAAAAGGTGCTAAGCGCTAAAGAATCCTTTCCGTCGATAACATCTTTCAGCAGTGACGTTCGAACATTTTTCAACGCTCAGTTTGTCATCGCCCTTACGAGAACCGGTTCGAATGTGCGCGATATTTTCAGTGACCATTCTTGGCAACGACTCGCTGCGGCTGCGGCCTGCGGCTCCGGCGTGCGGCTGCGGCGTGCGGCGCGGCGTGTTTCACTGCATACTAAACTTGTTTTGAAAATTAATTTAAATTTCCAATTCTATGTCGGCCGCCGTGTTGTTTTGACTCTACTCGAAGTGACGCTGACGATCGATTATCCTTTTAGATTTATGTGAAAGGAACCTCATGAATTATCTGTTTGTCTTTCAACATGCTACGGGACATTCATCTCTAAAGCCGGTGTTATATTACACGAAACGAAATTCAACGTCGTTTTGTTTGCATTGGAGATTATTTTATTCTTACCTACAATATTAGCGTTGAAATCTGCGCTTATAAAATTCTTTAGTCTAGTAAAAACATGACATCATTTTCTCCGAACACTAAGAATTATTCCGTGAAGTACCAGCACTCCGGCTCGCTTGTCACCATCGTAGACGTGAGTATATAAACAAGTAATACGAGAAGATACCTACCTATTGTTATTACCTATTCTCTTTAAAACTGTTACTAGGCAAGGAACGTGATATTCCGACCGAGTTGAGTGTAAACAAGGTACAAAACGTTCGCGTCGTTTTAAAGTGCTCTTCAATCTGGCCGGGTGATAGCGCACTGAGTGTGAGTGTTACGCGACCAAAATGAGAATGTCGGAGGTTGGGTGTAGCGGCAGCGTTGCGGTGGGAATTTAAATTTGCCGTTTGTTCAAGGTGAACGTAAAGTAGAGACACGATCATATTTTCGCATGCGAATTGCAAGCTCTCGAGAGTACTGTCAGCATACTAATTAAGGTCTATTTTTGAGTTGGGCTTATTTTGAAGCGTTACGAATCGCGGCGTTGACCTCGGATAGTAGGGTCTGTGTTTTGTCACAACAACGGAGACATGACATGAGACGAGAAGTGACTAATACTTTTACCTCAATTCTTTATTTTTGGGCGCTATTTTACTTGACTTTTATATTTTTACCAGTTTTTTACAGAAAATAAAACGTCCTTATTGTATTTTCAACGATTTTTTTCTTTTCTTTTGTCATGAAAACAACAAACGAACTTGCAGTGCCAATATCTTCTTCTGCCCATAGACATCTAAATCAGCCCTCAAAATAAGACTATAGGAAGCAGTGTTAGTCTTATTATAATCCCCACCATTTTTATCACTTGGATTTGTTTCAAGATGACTAGTTTTCCTTTTTTCTCTATGTTTTTTCTTTTTATCCTTAACTTTGTAACCTCGCTTTGAGTTGAAAGTAACTTCATAAACAAGATACTAAGTTATATCTGATCAGATTGAGAAGATTGTTTTTATAATACCCTTTGCTATTTTGCACTGCAAAATAAAAGTGTATTTCCATTAAGAACGCAAGTAAGGTACTAAGTTACTAATAGGCACTAAGTAGTAATGTAGGTCTTTAGAACTATAGACTATAGATATAGATCTGTAGTAACGAGCTACCTAAACTGGTTTTCGCATAAACATGGTTATTGGCTGCTCTTTTATTGACAACGGAAAGATTCGAACTTTAGTTTTGGCCATAAACACTATGGTCTCCGAGCGTCGCATAGTCATAAAGTGTTATTACAGATCAAGATTGTTATTACAGAGGCTGGTACATGCCTGTTATTGTTATTTTTTGTAATCAAAAAGGTATAAAATTGTCGTAACCCAAGCATTTACCCTTTCAGTAGAGGTAGTAAAGAGAAACGGTGTTTTTTCCGAGCTGAGGTGAATGTTCGAGAAAAATTGTGTTTGCAAATAGAAAAATATGTGTCAATAACAAGATACAGGCAGCTATGACAGGCAGGTTATTTTATAGTTATCTGTATTATTTATGATCTGCGAAATGTTTGCCTGATCTTGTCTTTCAAGGACCTATTTGTTTTTTTCTGTTTGAATCTCCGAGGACGAGGTCTATGTAAAAGAAATTCTTAAAATAAACCATCAAAACTTTGAAATATTTTGATGGTATTTTTGCATGAACATATGAAATAAATTGCAATAAGTATTTTAGAAAAACATCAGCATTAATGTTTTATGATTTTTTTTATTTTTTCATGGGTGTCATTAACACACTAATTAACGCGCTAAGGAGCGAAGTCCATTTGTTTTAAATTAGTAAAGCTATGTACTATTTCATAGAAATAAAGATACCCTGTGTTGGAATATCGAGGTTTGTCGTAAATAACGCGCATTGACAATATTGCATCGATATTTATGAGTTGACTATCTAAGGCCATTATTGTAAAGTTTATGCGCTTGTTATTCTAAATTTAGTACTTCGTAAAGTTCAACCAATAGCTACTTATAGAGAAATGCTGAGATACGACAAAGGTCGGTCTTGTTTTACTGTGAATATTAACTTTGTAAACTGATCCAGATTACAACTTATGATTTAATTCTGATCAGAATATATTGATCACTAGAGTATGTGATGTGGATGGACCCTCCCTCGATTCGCTTCGGGAAACTTATACCGAAACGATATTAAAAGTAAGACATAGCCTAAGTTACACCTTATTACACCAGCTATCTGCAAGTGAAAGTCCTGTCAAAATCGGTCTAGCCGTTCCAGAGATTAGCCGGAACCATCAAGGTACGACAATGTATGAAACCTCTGCTTCAAGCTGACCGTTTGTTGCTACTCAACACCGAAACAACAAGCTAGGGATCACTATGTTATAGTGTTTGTATTATATTAATTTAGGTGATCCAGACTGGGCTAGGCCAAATTGACGACCCATTTGGCAGCCAAGCGAGACTGTTTGGTGCCAAGGGAACCTCGTTTTTAATGTCGCGACTATTTACAGGTGAGGATATTGCTTGATAGTTATTAAATAAGTCCTGAGTATTAGCAGGGATCAGGTTTAGGGCCAGATAATCGAGAAAATCTAAGAAATCAAAAACTCCCCAATTTTTTTTGTTGATTTATCAAAAGCGTTTGACAAAGTGAACTAACCAATTCTATGGAAACCCTAAAAAAAAAAGTAAAGCTAACACATTTGATTTAGCCTCTTCAAAGGCATTATGAAGATGGAAGAACCACAGTACTTAGTAATGCAATATAGTCCAGCAGTTTCTATCCTGGAATGGGTGTTCGTCAAGGCAGTATATTATCACCCCTGACCGATAATGTTCTCGTATTAAAGTTATTTACATCGTGCATATTTGTATTTAACTTGCAAATTGATTAAAATAAAACAAATGTTAAACTTAACCCTTCTTGGTATAAGGGGAAGGGGATAGTAGTGTATCACCTAGCCCAAATCAGTGAAAACCATATTCAAAACAGATACAACAAATTCTGAGATCATTGTAGCAAGTAACACTTACATATTCCACCAAACCAAAGCTATTCTGACATTTACAATTTCAAAGCCCAATTCACCAAATCAAAACAAAGCTCCATAATTATTTCCGAACGAACAATCACATAAATACCGTGTTATTAAAACATTCCGAACACCCGTAACATGCAATGATATTGTAATTACACGTTGTACTAAATGTCAAAATGTGCCACTGAATACCGTACATTATAGACGAATATTTCTTCCTTCTCACTCGCACACTCTATAAAATAAACTTGGCTGTATGGGAAAACCAGGGGAAAACAATGAATAGAGCTATGTAAAAAATAATAATGTATTGAATCAATATTAAAAAAGAACTTTTGTAAAGTACGCTGGTATGAAGAAAACTAGATAAGTGATGATAACCAAGTTGGAACCTTACGTTAAATGGAATTTTCTGAGATTGTCATTGAGTAAAACGCCATAATATTCATGATATTTTGTCTCTAATAATCTTACTGCAACAAAACAGGAAATCCTATCACATACGATTCAAATATGAATAAATATGGTCGCAGTTTAAGAGTTTATGAACTGTTCCATATGATTTTGTATTGCATTCAATAATACATTTTACAATAATAAGTGTCAGTCAGTCTCTGGTGTCAGTATTCAAATGTAAGGTTTTTAATTTTTAAGGTTATTTTCTTCTTGGACTAATATTCAATCATATTAGATTGATTGTCTGTCTCTCTCTAAGTACTTCACGCGAAAAGCCATCTAAATTTTTGTGTCTAAGCTATTTCAAATAGCAAACGAGACAGATGTGTTGGTTGTCATGGTTGATTTGAACTACGGTTGGCAGAAAAATGAGTGGGTTAATCGTGAAGAGCGAAGGTTATGGTTGAACGGAGAGGATGCTTGGGTAATGTTTGATGTCGACCACATAATTTATTACGTTTATAATGTCCGAACAGAATCATAGGGTTATGGGTAATTTCTAGAACGTTTGTGAATGAAATTAACAGTTTTATGGTTTTGTTATTTTGACTGCATCATTAGTAAGGTGATGTTCAATTAACGTATGTATGTATATCCTTTTATTTGGCACGATCTACAGCAAAATCAGCTAAAATCGTCGAGTAACCTGATGTAACATCATTTATAGCTGAACTTACAGTACTGCATGACATAATGTAAATAATATTTAACGTCAATAAAGGCACTAAAAACGACTAAATAACTATTGGTTATAGTAACGATTGGTTATAAAACAACGATTGATTATAACAACGATTGGTAGTATCGACGGCTATAAGGTCGTCTGGTAAATATTTTTGCAACGAGACCTTCACAAGATAACGCAGTAAAACAAAGATAGATTACGTTATCAGAACTGATAAGGTTGTTTTTTGCGACATTTGATAACAACCGCACGTTATCCTCGGTAGACATAATAATGATAAACAAATAGCTATTACGACATTTACTACATATTATTACCAATTCCGTTCGGTCACTGGAATTTGCAAACGGTTTTGATTTTTGAGTGGCATTAGTAAGAAGAAATAAAATTGAAATGAGCAGTACCTATGTGCAGCGTTTTTTATTATTATAATATTGATAACATCCGTATGCTTACATTAAATAAATTAAAATAAAAAAAAATGGTTCCGGATAATCTGTTATAGTATTTGCACTTCGTGTGGAAATGCCCTAAGCTTTTAAAAATCTATTCTTTTTAATATGTATTGTAATATTACAAGTAGGTAACGTTACTTTGTATCTATTGAATTTCGTTATCCATTTTTGTAATTCACACTTCACAGTACTGAGAAGTTTATGAACGAACGAAATATTCTCAAGGTTTTGTTGTTTGAGTTATCTTGATAATTTTATTTTATCGTACGGGTTTTTACACATTGTAGATTAGTGATGCAGCGTAATACTCTTAAAGGTTATACGTAATTTTCTTAGTCGGTACGTAAATTATAAATCTAAACAGTTTTATCCAAAATTAAATTTTTGGCGTCCTAACATTAGTACAAACTCCCTAATTTTCTTTTTATTTTTCTATGATGACATAAGGATAATATAATCAAGATGTCTATTAAATCAGCTGATTTAGTGTATTTTGATTACAGCGACACCTACCGAGTGTAATTGTAACTACTTTCATTCACGAACGTCTCCACCACTCTACATACGCGTCACAGGGACAAGTTATTTATAAGAAAAAAACTTCTTAATTTCCGAAACCTTTAACATCATTTGGTAAAGCCCGTAACTCTTACAAAACACATCTAAACATCTCTACATTCAAGAGTTCAATGATAAACACGCTAAAGGCTTTACGAGTATCTTCCATAGCTTTTAGATCTAGTTAATACGAACATTATAAAGAATGTGAAATTCCGATAACAGCTAGTTGTCGAGGTCCAATCGCGCGTAACAGATGAGTAGCAACAACGCAGACGTATACTCAGACGTGTTATTACGCCGCCAGATAACACGCCATGTAAATAAATAATGATCCGTTGGACTGTAATTCTGAGCAGCGTGCGCCTGACCATGCTCTGATTTTCCTAAGAAATACCGTTTTGATTTTACGGCCCTAGTTAGATTTTGTGAAGTCATCGCATGGAATAACTAGTCGCAATATTTCTGGATTCGCGCCCTCTCAGTGTGAGGAGTACAGGCCATATACACAAGCCAATTGAGAGATAAAAGAAGAACTGAGGTTTGCAGGTTTCCTTACGATGCTATACTTCCCCAGTTAAACTGCACATACTAAGAAAAGGTATGGATTTTGTTGTATTAAGGTTTTTATAATAATTTACAATTTTATCATTATTGAGGTCAAAACACAGATGAGTAATAAGATTGGTCCAAGGGCACTACCTTGTGGCACACCCTGTGATCATGTAGTAAATGGGTCACTATATTTTCTATAATCTATATACTCGTCCTTAAGTTTAGACTGCTGTTAACAATTAGTTATTAGTCTAGAAAGGGCAAGTTGGGAAGCCCACGAATACCGTAGTTTAAAGGTTTTGAAAGTAGAATAGTTACAAGACATATTGTCGAATGCTTCGGTTAGATCTAAGAACAATCCCATACAAACATTAAATTACTACCCGAGCCTTAAATGACTAATAATTTTCCGAGCCACAGTTGTAACTGCATTTTAGTAACTTCTAAATCTTATTAGATTTTTCACATTAGATTGTTATCTGTCAAAAAAGACAGGGTGATTACTGCCGATTTTCGTCTATATTAGCTTCGCCAGAGTTCAAAACGTACGTAAACCTAACTTTTTAAACAACTGCCTAACAATTACTTCAATTTCACATGTAAACCTAACTGTAGTTACTCACGAAGGCGGCCTATGTCATAGTTAATTCATGGATACAGCCTAATAAGTACTAATTAATTGCATGTAATGGGGAATCGTGAGAGATGTACGGCAGTAAGCTACGCTAGCGGGTTGACAACGACGCAGGTGCGTTGTGCTTCTAATTTATTAATGTCTCTTGATAAACCTTTTACCCTGAATTCGTACTACAGCAAAACACAGCACAAATGTTTGAGTGTAATGTTTGACAGGAATATAAAAGTGGAAAGAAAAAAATGGGTGGGAAGAGCAAATAACAAGTGAGTATCATTTCCTTTTTCGGGTAGCAATGTATTGGGGACTTTTTTGATTGAGTATATGTATCCGTAACTCTACGGCTCCAAATATATATCTGACAGTATTAGATAGCTTGGAAACTACTGAGAATAAATTAAAGTAATGCACGAGGTTAAGACAATGTACTTCAAAGAGTCTGGCTTTTGACCAGTTTTTATAAGAATAATCTATCCAATACAGTAGTTTCGTTATTGTATTAAGCTTTTTATCTTTGATAAAGGATTAATCTTCGAAATTAAACATCAACATCATGGTAAAAGCATCGCATTAACTTATCCTCTTGCTGTCAGTCTGTTTGATATTTTACACGGTATTTAAATTAAACTTCAAATCTTAAGCTATTTTGTTACTTATCTTACTAGAGTTCAATAACCTGGAGGAAAATCCGGCTACGGTGGTCTGTTACCATGCAGTGAATATCGTCAGAATTCATTAGAATAAACCTACAGACCTCAATATAAGAGACCAATGTCCTACCTACCTAGCGTAACCGTCGAGATAGATTACCTTGGAGCATTGGACTTAAAGATGGGGAAGTCCTCTTGATATTTTGACTGAAATAGGTCTTTTTCAAGGTTTTTCTAAGCAGTCTTATCATCAAATTTACTATTAAAATGTTACGTGTAATTTTATTAAAAATATTATAATTACTAGTAGGTATTTCCGATGTTCTTGCGGTAATTACCGCGGTATTTGTTGTGCACTAAAAGTAATTATAATATGTAGGTGATAATAAAATTGAAACCGGTTTTTAATTACCTCTATGTTCTGTTTTGTCTATCCCACATTATAAACAGCCATGGGTTGCCTATAAATAGGTACCTAAGTGTTATTTTTAGGCATTCCATATAAGACTACGGTGTGTTGTAATGCTCTTATTTAGATCCTAGATCACGCGAATTTGGGATTATAATAATGTCCCTGATAATGTATGAAATCTTATAGGCATGCGTAATTGGAATTCAATTGGATTCCAGTAAGAAAATATTTTACATTTGCGATAACAGAGTAAACATTGCTTATCAGTGTCACCAAACGTGTCGTCGTCATCCTACACCTATGTAGTAGCGAGCAGAATGACTAGTGTGTATTTAGTATGGATGTATAAAACACATTCGGATAAAGTATGAAAGACGAAAACATAACATACCTGTTTTCTTTTGAGAGGGAGTTGCTTGAGGGGAGCGAGGGC
>LGAG01000775.1:258795-270012 GCA_001278395.1 Lerema accius
CCTCTTCTACTGCGAAATGCCTCCTGACAACAGATAACATAAGTTTTAATAATGCTTTGATTATAGTAGAGCCATTACAAACGTGCAGACTACGTCATCAATCATTTTATCTTATATCTCGTTCACACTTAAAGGTATATCGGAACTCTCGCTGGAATGTGGGAGTGAGAGTTCCGATATAGGTACCTATAGGTGTGAACGAGAGATAATGATAAAATGATTGATGACGTAGTTTGCACGTTTGTAATGGCCCAGCTATAGTGGTTTAAACGTTGGTTATCATAACCGGAGTTCCAGAGGTCAATCCCGGCACGCACTTCTAATTTTAAAAAAGTTATGAGTGTATTAGAAACTAATTATCACTTTCGGTGAAGGAAAACATCGTAAGGAAATCTGGACACCACAGTTCTCCCTAAAGTGCTCATAGGTGTGTGAAGTCTGCTAATCTGCACTAGGCCAGCGTTGTGAACTATGGCCTGTATTACACTAAGAGAAGAACCGAGCCCAGCTCAGCCCAGTTATGGGTTGTGATGATTATGATGAAGAGACCAGCCCCTTTAGATAAATCCCTTCTCTACATTATTGACGCTCAAGTCAAACACTACCTTAAAATGGATATAAAATTAGGCGTGAAAAAACGATGACTTCATTTATGTAATTACCATTAACGTTGGAGGTAATTTGAGAGGACGCTGTAAATAATTGATTGTCAAGATTAGGATGGTTGACTACCCACCAGCGCGTGGTGGGTGTGGGCGGCGCCGCCTGCCGCCGCGCCACGTCGGTCAACAACGACAGGCATGACCTTGACAGTCGCTGGCTGAAATTCTGACACACAATAGGCATCGTCAACTTGGTGTATATTAGGTATGTAACATACTAATAAAGATGGTTCTTGTTTTTCATACTTTGATAATGTTTAAAATACCTATTTTGCAGACTTGTTCATAGCCCAACATAATAGTTCGACACTTGAATTGGCTACGCCACCGATAATCCCCACTGGAGCAGCGTACAGAGTATGCTTTAGGTCTCTAAGGTCTCTTCAGTTATGAAAAGAGGGATCTTTAAAAAAAGCAGATGTGGCTTCTTTGGTGTTGCACATGTCCATAAGCGACCGTGACGACTTACCAACAGGTGGCCCGTCTAATTTTTGAAAAAAAGTCAGTCCTTAAGGCTATATAAAAAAGTTAACGTTATCGATGACGTCACTGACCGGTAAGCAGGAGCCCTTCATCTCCCGCAGGTCAATCTTGCGGAACAGCTCGCACACCAGCAGCTCGTGCAGCGACGGCGTGTGCGGACTGAAGATCACCTCAATTATCTCCACTATCTGGGAACACCACACATCGCACCGGCCATCAGTCTCATGTATCTCAAAATTCTCAAGTGGTCACACCCTCCTAAAGATCGGCCAAACCCAAAAGAGGTCGTGTCCTTTCCATCTTGAGTGTAGTCAACCCTCTATGGACCATCCACAGCAAGGAATAACCCTTAAAATAAGTTGTGATCACGAGCATCCAAAGAACAGATTAACCTTCATAAGAGGTTGCGGTAACAGCCGTACATAGAGAGGATCAAACCCTCAAAAATACCGTTTAAAATCAGAACAGTTCCATAAAAAAAGTCAAGCTTTAAAAGTCATGGGCTTAGCCAACTATGGATCGGTCTTTATAGTCTCAAAACCTAATAAAAATCATGACAAAATGTTTGTCCAAAACACACTCACATTCTGATAATTAGACAGCATGTCAGGCAGCAGCGACAGGTCGGTCTCGGTTCCCGCGCACATCTCGAACAGCACGTGCCCTAGAGAGATCGTCTCCGCGTGCTCTAGAGGGACCATCGTCATCCACGAGCGAGGCCGCGCGCCTATCAACGTGTTCTCTAGCCCACTTATCCTGGAAACATTATCCATAACAACTGATCAGAGGTATTGTTTCATCTCAGTGAGCTACGTTTGGGGGAAACAGGCTAAAATATATTTGGACTAAACTTGGGACAACTTCTGGCAATACCAAATTAATAACAATAGCGTCATACCAGTTCATCATCTAGAGTGATGAAGTTGACAGCTTTTGCAAATATTTTAAACTTGATGGACCCTGTATACATAGTTAATTACTTGTCTGGCTGACCACCCAAAATTTGGATTTTGTAACATGATTTCGATGTAGTGTGAAAGACTGATATTTTTGCAATTTGTTAATGCTAGGTAATAATATTAAAAATATAAGGACACAAAAACCAACCTGGCCACGCCATTCTGCACCATAATATTGCCGGAGTGCAGATGGCGGAAGGGCGGGAATCCCTTGTCCTTGAGGAACAGCAGTCCCTCCAGGATCTGTCGACCGAAGCGAGCCACCTGTCCCGCGGGCAGCCCTGTCCCCGCCGTTCCGTACTTACGAGAGTACTCGTCACTCCAAGTACTCTGTGAAACGAACGATGACCTCAATGTGGCATAACTCAACATCTATTTGCATGATTGAAACACCCTAAGATAATAGATCTATAGATTCTCTACTAAAAAACGGTAGACCAAAATATCGTACTGGAGTTTGAACTGTTGCAAGCTGTTTATTGATGTCTCTCATCGATGATAGTCTCTTACAATTAAGTAACATATTGAAAATGGTGTAAAACAGAAATTATCAATACAATCACAGAAGAAAAGACAGACAGAAGTGACACAAACCTTATAGATGAGATCCTTCAAGCTGCCTTTCGCGTTGAACGGTAAGACGGCGAGCGCGTGCCCGTTACACAACTCGAGGTCTAGTACGGGGTATATGTAAGGGTGGTGTAGGGCACGGAATAGCTCCAAGACCAGCTCTCGGGTCCTCTCGTCGGGCTCTATAGGGCACTGTGAGGGTAACGGCATCTGGAAGAAATATGGAGTTAAACGTCTCTATTATACCTAAATGCAGAATGAGAGCGTGAAGAAGACAATGAATTAAAAGAAAATATCTGTATAAGTAACTCTTTATATTCACTGTTTTATTATTTTTAATATTATTTATTAAATCAGAAATGGAGAACAAAAGCAGACCTAAAATAAACCCTGTAGAACGCCAACACAAAACAATTAAATAGAACAGTGTTCCTTGCATTACACCCAACGTGCAATAAGCTAATCAGATTTAAAGATTTATCACGGTCTTAAGTATTACAGTAGTTCCGTAGTAATAGTTGTACATTGTTATTACTATGTTTGATTACGTTTACTGCAATCTAAAGCATTGGATAAATCCAGAAATATTATTGAGCAGTTTAAAACTAAAAGGTAGGTATTATATACGAATATGGACACAATTTATTCATCGTTAGAATATAATCAGGAGGGATTATATTAAAAATGGCTGACAGATTAGGCTAAACGAACCGTAAAGGGATTAAGCAAATGAAGCAAAATTACCAACGTTAGCAGTCTGCCAGTTTTAATGGAATTATCGTGAACCCCGAACCAGTGCTTGGTCGATCGCAGGCCGATGCAACGTAGGGGTGACATCATATCGTATCTGAGAAACATTATAACGAAGAATAACTGAACTAAAATCTACTCAATGTGATAATTTTCAAATGATGTTATAGTATTATTGTAACCAAGTAATCGAATAATAGGAGGAATCAATGATAATTATTTCTAAAAACACATCATGTCAAGTGTCGACTGTTACGCTTAATATAGTTCAAAGAACAGAGAGAGATGATATACGAGTAGTTAATAGTTTAGAAATGTATGTAGATAATATAACTTATGCATAGAATGCAATCCAATATCACGTACCTCGGGCTATGTGACAAATATTCTGTGATAATCGCTAATGCCACTGTGTTTTCCATGGACGTCTCTCCGGCCCTAGTAATATTTAAAACTATGATTAGAATAATAGACAACGTTTGTTTTAACTGAAAATATAAATTTATGTTATATTATAAGAAACGAAACCGCTAGTTTGTCAGATTTCATAATAACATTTGAATTTATTTACAGAGAGACCAAAATATGTATGTATATCTGTAATAGAGGACACGCAGATTCAGTAGCAAGAGTTACTGTTATTACAAGAGTCAATTAGATCAGTTATTAATATTTTAATAAAAGAGTTGGTACTGACAACTTTAATTTTAGCGACGAAGGTTGGTTTTGCTTGCAATTACTCCACTGACCGAAAAGGTGCTGTAATCTTTTTTGGGGCTTATGTATATAAGTTTATTTCTTTTATACGTTGTAAAGCCTAAACAGCTTGATGGATTTCAACATAATATTAACATTTGTGTTCTCTGTGGGAGAGACATAGACTACCTACATAGTTTATTATTACGGCGTCCCCTCTAATATTTACCAGTCGGGTAACTTTTTTTTTTCTTTTCTACTACTTCACACTTGTTTCGTCTGATTTTGCGTGTCCTCTGCTAAGAAAATGTTAGTGGACTTACTTCGGAGACGGCGTGGGTTCCGACGGTGAAGATTTACCAGAGCTAGAACCCATGAAGGATTTATTGAACAACAACTTGGCCAACGAATCTATTTTCTGTGCCACGAGGGGGGTACGCTCTGAATTCTCCTCTAGAATGTAAATTGTGTGCATTTATCTATCTCGAACATTGTGTAAAAAGTAAAAGTACAAAGTAAAAAAGCTGTGTAATGTGTGAATTTAAAGACTGGGAACTGTTGGTGTGATTTACGGTGAGTGGGTGTGTCATGTAATATAAATAATTAATCAGACAGTTAATGAGACTTCAACATTCGATGTTGTCAGTATGCTTTTACCTAAGAAGCCGAGCAGTATAGATAAATCCATTCTAGCGAAGCCGCGTGCAAAAGGTATTGATAAAATAAAATCGAAGATACTTGACGAACGATTGCACGACGGTCCATCAGCTTCGTCTTGCTTCCCAGCTTCTTCGAATAGGCAGTAAAAGAAAAAACACGAAGCTAAAAATGTTGTTAGTAGATAAGTCTTATATGTACATGTGCAGAGTTTTGGTGTTGTGAATGACGTGTGTAAATTAAGAGAAATTTACCAGAATTCTGCAAGTTAACTTAACTGTTAACACACACTTAACGTACAACACTGTTCTGATTACAATAAACAAAAATAAATCAAACGTACTAATGATAGAACTTTATCAAAATTGGAATTAACCAAAATTTACATGAGAACCGTATGTTTTCCAAATCACTAAACAAATCATAATCAAACATTCGTCATCACTGATGCGAAGGTCAATTAAGATAAGAAAGAAGTTATGTAAGTAATTTATCAACGATTACTTATAAAATAGACTAATAACATGCTGGTCTCACCTTCACTCTCTTCCCTGTCGGTGGAAACGGACCGGATACGAAACATATTTCGTTTGTTGGCGGCCTCGATGGACTCCTGGTTGAGTTCGGCCGCTGACTGCGCTCTTCGACAGGCCCCGCGACGTTTCTTCTTCCTGTAACTGGTCCTGGGCCTCTCCTGGTAAAACCTATCGTGGCCTGTCGTCGACGACTCCCCCGGCTCCCGCCCTTCACTGTTCGCTTTCATATGCTGGTATATATTGAACATGGTCGCTGATCTCTCCTTACTCCCCTCAAAAATTAAACCATTCTCCACTTCAAGCCCAAATTCTGGACAGTCCTACGGCCCTACTCACTCATTTATCAACCATCGACGTTTATCGAGCGCACCGCATTCCTGAATATTGCTGGATATTCCGATTTTGTAATCTTTTAATGGCATTACAGATTTCGCGGACTTAGTGACGTACTGACATTAGTTAACTGTGAATCTGTCGTGCGGACTTGGAACCGACATACTTTCCCCGCGAGCGGTTGAAGAATATGTCAATAGCAACTAATTGAAGACCTATCAGTGCAGTATTAGTAAGGCGCTGGCCACGCCTATCTGAGCATTGTACGTTACATTTCTGCTTCGTCTGCTGTCCTACACAATCACATATTTAATCCCTTTAAAAATCAGCGGGGCGTCAATCTTAGCACTGATTTATAAATCAGAAAATCTTGGGTGTACCTTCTTAATCACCAAGAGGGTCTACGCCTTTAGATATTAGCATATTTTCATTAGGAACAAACCGAGCAAATAAAATAGATTTACCTATTTAGCAGCTGAGTATGCCCTTTTTAATTTTACCAAAAACCACTGAATTTCAGTACGATTTGTCACTTTTTAGGCTGAACGATATACGCGAAATACTGATCGTTGAGTTGTTCGAGCACCAGAAACGAAGTGATGGTATGTATAGCCATCCGGACGTAGTAAGGTATAAATCCCTTCCAAAAGTACCGTATGCCCTTGTCTTTCAATATTTTATAAAATATTTCTTTTTGTGTTATACCTCGTTCTCGAACTTGGTATCTGAAATGTTAGATGCAATTAATGTAATATTTACCATTAATACTATCTGGGAATATAAGCAAGCAAGGTTCTTAAAAATCCTTTTGTTTTCTGCTCTTGTCACTGTTTCACCAAAATTTAATCATCAATAAACACGTAAAATTTAAAGACAGTCCCGATCGATCAACATCACCTAAACCATACAGCTATACCATAATTTTTTGCCTCACTACAAGTACAGCCCATTTCTCTATCTTTTAATCTTTCTTTTTGTTTCTTTCAGACATTTGTAAAAGTACAGTGACTAAGTTTTTACCAAGTAAACGTACTAATTTTACGGGATGACCTCGGATATTTGGTTGTTTAATGATACTAAGATAGTAAACGAGGCGGCAGTGCCACCAACCCTACCGCCCATAGAAATTGCAACAAACTTCGAGTAGAACTAATGGTGGTCCTGTTAGAAGTTTAGGAGGTCATGTCAGTAATGGGCCTCAGATCAAAAAGAGACGTAGTTTTCAGAACAAAAAAGTTAGGTCAATTATTTTCTTCTTTTTTTAATTTGATGTAATATGTCCTAGAACACGGCCTGCCAAACACTGTACCGGGAAATGTTATCATTTGTTTTTTACGTTGTTTTTTTCAACTACGCTTTTTTGGTCCGAAGGCGGAATCCATATATCTTTGGTCTGAGTAAGAGGCGTTATTAGAATATTGGTTGTTATTGCGATCTTACCTAGTCTTGACCAGGTCAATGGGCAAAGTAAGAACGGCGGTGAGGAAACTGGTGACCAGGGAGGTGTACACGTGGAGCGCGAACCCATCTACCACGCGGCGATCTTGGATCATCTCACGAGCCTGTTCAATACAACCGAATGGCAAAGCTTTAGATAAACATGATCAGTGCTATAACTTGTCCTATCTACGCTACGCCTTTGGAACTTTGTTTTCCTGGTCGATTCTATTCTCCGCCCCTTCAGGCCTTGAAATCATATGGTGGAATCATAGAAGACATCTAATAAATTACTTATACCAATATTTAATGACCAAAAAAGTGAGGTCAATTTTCTTTTATCTTTTTACGATTTAGCATACGTCATTTAGCACGGTCTGCTGAGCAAAATACCGGGAAACGTTATTTATTATTAAGGTTATGTTTTTTTCGACTACATTTCTTTTGTTCCGAGGCTGAGTCTATAATATTATTTGGCCTGAAGAATGAATAATTTCGTTGTCTAGCTGAAGGGTCTCTTTATAAATTACGGCTTATGAAAGACATTATAACCTTTGCATAGGTCCCCAGCTGTGCAATACTGACGAACACGGAGCGGCTCAGGGTGAGCTGACCCCCGCGCCACAGAGCACAGACCCCTTCATGTCGCCATATACTGGAAATATACATCGATCTCGTTGAAATATTAAGCGGAGATATATTCCTGACCATAACGCGGTCAGTTTTTGTTTTATTTATGCAATTCACGATGGATCGAACAAAGTATAAGGGTATAGAAAAATTGTAACGACAATGAGATGTATCACAGTAAAATGATTTCATTCAATGCGAGTACCTACAGTTTGAAGTTAGTAAAACTTATTTGTCTTAACTTCTTTTTTAGGCTGAAGAGTTTGCCAATAAGATGAACATACACACATTGAAAAACCTTTTTAACCATCTTTCGCAGTCGAGAAAAAAAGCTGTTTTATTTCCTCAGCATTCCATTCTCCATACCTGAAAATCGCATGTAAAGCACCGCGGTATTTATGACGATGTTTGTCTGGAGTCCGGTGCAGCGGGGGCCCGTCGGCCATCATCCTCACGAGGGCCACCTCCGAGGGGTTCCCGGCGAAGGACCCCGCCAGCCCCGCCACGATTCCTATCAGCACGTCTTCTCGCAAACTCGGCTTTTTTTCGTAGTGCCTTTAACATGAGGTTTTCGTTAACTAGGTTCTACCTCTAGCTACTAACCTGCACTGATATTGACGCAGTCTATGGTTGCCTGGTAGAGAATGCTGCAATAATTAAGCCCGCCGTTTGTACTTTGTGTGCAGTAAAATTTCATAAACAAATAAGAAAATAAATATTCTTCTTCTTCCTCAGGGACAAGAAGAGATCAGCGCCCTACTTCCTACTTATTTTGAAAATACAACTAACGCTTTAACACTAGAATTAGATTTTAAGGTGTCACGTGATATTAGGAGATAGAGTCAGGGTTTTAGCCAAATCTCATGGCATCTCAGTAGGAGGGGGAAAAAGAGTGGGGAAATCGTTAAAAGCCTCACGTACCTAATTAATCTACGGCCTTAATGTACCTAATTATTCTACGGCCTCAAACACCTATTAAGTCAATCGCTAACAAACGCGTAGCAATAGGTATTACAGAATGTAGCCGACCTCCCGGCCTCCCCTATTAATTGGACATAGAGCTTACCAATACAGCCTAAACGGATCATAGGTCAATTTCCCCACATATAAAATCATATCCTATTTATTCTTATTCCTACGTGAAGCATAATAATAGATACTTATACTGTGACTACTGCAGATTAATGATATTGTGAGGTTTCCCTAAGTACTTATTATGAATCAGTATAAACCACCTTATCTTCTTTTTATTGTCAAAAGCAAATCTATTGAATTGAACTAGTAATTCAAGTCAATATTCGTGTTAAAATACGGGTATCCTCGATCGACAACATGTCGTTGATACCTTGACTTGATGTTAGTAAAGTCTATAGGCAGCAGTACCTAACTATTACCTATTAGTGCGGCTTCAGACTAGCGTATTTTTCTGCGCGTATACGGTCGTTTGAGTATACCTACGCGCTTACACGCGCGCTATAAGTAATCAAAAAACCGGACGCGCGGAAACAGTCATATTTCTATGTGTTTGCTCGAACCGGTAATGTCGTTCTGTCAGTATCAACATTGATACGAGCTTAGAAGCTACCCAACGTTCGTACAAGTTGCGCGTGTGTCAAAAGGCGCGCCGATACCTACATGCGCTTCCACAGACGAGCTTATACGCACGTAAAAACCCTATTTTGAAACCTCTTGACTCTTGAGTAATTATGTTCCTTGTTTGAAACCGCCCTTAGGTCTCGGCCAAACACGTTACTAGTTATAGCGTTTCGGGAATTTGCGTTCGCATCGCTTGTTTGCAGCTTTGCTCAAGACAACGGAGACGCGCGGTGTCTGAAAGCCGCCGTTTAAAGAAATGTGTTTGACCGAGCCCTTAGTCGGCTCGTTTGCGGTTCCTACTTGTTACGTTATAACAAATACCTATTTAAAATGTAAGGCTTAGAACAAATCGATACCGCCCACACTATTAAATCTCGATACATATATGCTCAAGTATCCGGCTGTACTTATTGTAAAACATTACTTGCAATAAGCCGAGACTTATTACGGACATACGAACCCCGGCAATCTTTGTTTATTTACATTGTTTGTAATTGTACCTTACGATACGACGTACAACGATTACGACGACAAAAACTTAATCATTGATTTAAAAAAAATTAAGGTTCCGTACCTACAAGTTAAAAACGAGACCCTATTACTAAGCCTCCGTTGTCTGCGTGTCTGTCTGTCAGCAGGCTGTATTTTATAAACGGTGGCAGCCAAAATTACTCTATGGTGAAAGCTATAGTTTTCAGAAATTATGTAGGTATTTCCGTTTCCGCTATAACAACAAAATATTAGGTACCCGTTTTTTAAGTAATTTTTTCTCAATATTAATATCATACAACAAACGTGATTTTCTTTTATAGCTGATGGTAGGTACGGAACCCTTTTTGCACTAGTTCGACTCGCAATTTGCCGGTTTTAAATTTATCTGTTTTTTACTTCTGAACAAAACTTCAAACCTATACCAGAGCCTGGTAAACCTATACCTGGCTAGTTTGAGGAAAAAAAAAATACCTTTGATACCCGTCGCAAGCCCAATTGTAGACGCCGACGCGAGTAGTGGTGTTGGTAGCTTGCCGCATGAGCCCGGCCGTGAGGCCCGCGTACAGCGCGCGGGCGCCCTGCATCCGGACGATCTGAGAGGCCACTTTCAAGGTCTTGTACTTGCTGGGGACGATCTGCAGCCGCACCTTGATCACGTCCAGAGGATGGACTATTGTCGTCGCTACACTGCTGCAATGATGGGAGATGACTGGAGAAATAGCGGGGAAATGGTGACAGAGAATCGTTCTACAGCCGTAAATAGCGAACACGAACTTATTATGCGTGCCTGACTTTATCAACTTGAATATAGGTAGTTTTTTCACGTCAAACATAGACACGATGAAAGTTACTTGACTTGTCGTTTAGGTAGGAGCTGCTTGTGAACTTAGAAAAAATAATTAAGTAGTCGGACTTAGGAGACCAGGAGTGTCCATGTACGTATAATTATATTAGTAGGTAGTCCAATCAGTAATCGTGAGTATTCGTATGTCCCATTTGAAGTTGGCCAAATACTACGTTGCTACCCCTGAGGATAGATGGTCACCTATTGTATAGTGTACTCTAGCACTCAAGCCTCTAGCCGATACACTAGTCGTTTGGCGGCTGACTAAAGCAAAAGGGTGGTCTAATCGACTGACTGACTAACATGAAATTACTTTACTAAATATTTATTTACCCTGCTAACCCTCCGAAGACTACCTTCGTAGTCCATGTCGGCTTGTGTGTAGTGTTTTCAGAATCAATCGTCATTACGGGTCACCTTTGCAAGAGCCCTCATTTTGGGTCTCTGTTTTATAATGTTTCACTAAAATTTTATCAGATTTCACTGGATGATTTGTGACGTAAGGCTATTTATTATGACAATTGTTCTATCACGTCAGGTCGTTAACAGATGATTGTAAACAATAAGAGAGG
>LGAG01000775.1:275739-291485 GCA_001278395.1 Lerema accius
AGCAGGTTCGTCACCACCGCCACCTGGCTCTCGCCCTTCGCCGCGTTCTGGATCCTGATGGAAAATTATGACGTCACTAAATTTGTCATTTCAAAGAAAATCAAGTACATAGTAGGTAATAGAAAAATAAAGTAACTGTCAAAATAAGAACAAAAAACCCGAATGACCAAAATTGGGAGGTTATTTACTTTTACATATACACATTATTATTATTACTACTTAAATAACACCACACAAAAGAGCTCAAAACAAATGCAATTCTATTACCATGGGTTATGGTTCATTTTCTAAAGTTGATTAAATTACGTTACGACATTTTTATACACAATTGCTATACATATTTAACAAGCGTACTCAAGAATGTGTCACTTGAAATTTACTTGAAGATAAGTAGTGAACATTGTTCCTACTTGTATCTTATGGCCACGCCCACATGCGCTTACCAGTTAGTTCTTTCTGCTGTGGTGTAATATAAAATAAATAAATAAACGCGAACACACTCATACCCCCGCAGTAGTATTCCCTATGTCACGGGTGACATGGACAACACTAATAACACATCACTAACACACATGACCCGAGAACAAACATTTATCTGTTACATAAATATCTGCTCCGGCCGGGAATCGAACCGGGGACCCCTCGCTTCGCAGGCAGATTCACTACCAATTAGCCTACGGGGTCGTCAATTATGACAACTCACCTGGTCTTTATGATGTCAACTGGCATGGAAGCGATGGTGGTGACGAGGCCGGACACCATGGACGCGCAGAAGTGCAGCCCAATGCCGTCGGGCACGTAATCCGCGAATATCTCGCGAGCCTGTCACATATACAACGTATACAATCTGTTTCCTAGTTAAAACTTAAGTTACCTATAATTAGCATGTACACATGTCATGTGTTTTGTATAAGATAATAAATAACCTATGTTAAATTTTGTGTGCAATGCTGTTGGTGTGTAAATAAATAAATAAAAGTTAAAACTTGTCCTATTTAGCATGTTGTTTAAAGTAAACCTTTGTAACTTAAATCACACACTTTCCTCATGTTATTTAACTTAACTTTTCCAGTAATGTTTAAGTGATTTTATCACTTCAATATCACATAATATGATGCTTAAATAATAACAAATACTGTTAGGAAAATTAATGTTTTTGATTAAAAAATAAGACAAGTTTGAAAAATGGACTATCCATCATCTTCATTATCACAACCAATAATTGTCCCACTGCTGGGCTCGGGTCTCCTCTCACAGTGTGAGGGGTACAGGCTATAGTCCACCACGCTGGCCTACTGCGGATTGTCAGTCTACAGACCTTAGACAACTTTGTTTTTCACTGAACTCCTGCTAAACAACTGAATCAATTTCATAAAAATTTTGTAAGGTACCTTGTATAGTAGAGGGACCGAATATGATTTTGAATCATAGTTAAAAAGTGGTGCTATTGTTGAGACATTTCAATGGACCAGCCAAACCATTACAGTTATTAATACGTCACCATAGCAAAAGTTGTCTGTTAAGCGAAGCCTTAACTAAAGTTACAAGAAAATTGAAGATCAGGAGTACCAGATAATGGAAAACTAAGTAACTATGACATAAAATATGTGATAGAACAACGTCTGCCGAGTATTGTAGTGAAAAATATAAAATATAACAATTTTAATATCCCAAAAATTCCAACGAAAACAAAATGCTACTATCAGATTTCAGTACACTAGCATTCAATAAACATTCGGTTCAAACAACGCTATCCAATCTATAATCTGTGAAGCCATTCTGCAGATAGCATACGTTTTTATCACAACTATATTTACAATACACTTGTATGAATTGAGTAATATACTATCGAAAAGTAATGAATTGTGGTTTCAATTACATAGTATGAAATTAGTATGTGACTTATATTTCTCGAGCTTTAAGAAAAGAACTATTATTATAATTATACTAGTGGACCGTGCAGACGTTGATCTGTCACATATTTCTACATCAAGTACTCCCGATCTTCAATTTTCATGTATCTTTAGTAAATGCTTATCATATCGAACAAATTTTTCTATGACGGCGTTTCAATAACTCCAATAGTTTGGCTTGTCCCTTGAAGTATCTCAACATCAGCACTAACTGCCGGGTCCAGCAGTGGCTCTAAACCATACTCGGTACCTCTAATATACCTCACCAAATTATTATTATTATCGGTCCAGCCGTTTAGGAGGAGTTCCGTGACAAACATACGTACGTAGTGTAAGAAAATTATGAAGCTATATAATATTAAAAAGATTATTATTCTTTTTTAAATTTATGAGTATGTGTATTCTCGTGTGATTCACACTAATAACGTGTATGTGTGGGTGTGTATACGTAAGTGTGTGTGTGTGTGTGTGTGTAACTGATGCATAAGTTTGTTATAACATTTGTCTACTCAGAAACGACCTAATTGTGACTTTGTAACTAAAATAATACATGAAACTATTTCTGCAGTTAATCAATTTTGATTATCTGTGAGATACGTTCAGTGTCCGAGCGCTCAGCAATATGTATTGCTGTTGATAAGATATGAGTGATGTAACGGACTATGGGAACAGTTACTAGGCAACTGCTTTTCACATGAAAAGGGCTTAAGTGTCAAAAGCGATTGATTGTAATTGATGCTTTTTAGAATAAAAATACGTCATAAAAATACGGAATTTACATAAGGTATTAGATTTTGAATTCTATAAGCCTGGCTTAAACTCAGTCAACGTCCGGAATTGGTAACATTGTGAATTAACACTAACAATAGAGGAAAACAGGGTAGAAAGGTCCAGAGGTAAAATGTATCGACGGAAACATTTCTATAAAAAATAAAAATGTCACTTGCTCTTTCAACCCCACCTTCTCCAATTGACAATAATTCAGAATCTGAAAATTCCGTACATTTGAGTCCGCTCTAAAGAACATTATCATTCATTACAATTTTTAACCGACTTCAAAAAAAAGGAGGAGGTTCTCAATTCGACTGTATTTTTTTTTTTTTGCTTTTTTTTAACATACATTTTGTATGATTCACTTCTACTCTATAGCAGTTATAGGTAACTAAGTGACAAATATCATTTCAAATCCAAGCTTCCAGTACCACGAGCTAAGACTCAGACGGACAGACGGACAGACACGGAGACAATGTCTCACCTGAGAGTATGTCCCGAGCTGCGCAGCGTTGACCACCATGGCTCGGCTGACGGTGGGCGTGGCGCCGCGCCACAGCTTCAACACGCCCTCCTCTCTTATTATCCTGGAATATAACATACAGATTATAGGACACTTTACAGTAACACTTACTATAAATCTGATAAATCCAAGATTTTTAATCATAAAAACTATATGGAGTTAAGTTTGTGTGTTACAATTATAATTATGAGGGTCTGTTTCACAATCGATAAGTAAAGATGTCAGTAGTTATTTATAAAGTAAGCTACTCAGAGAGTAAATCCTTCCGTTAACTTTCTATGCGTTTCACAATCATCCGTAAATTAAAGTGAAATTGTGAAACACAATTTACTGGGTTACCGTGCAAATAAGTTCAAAGTAGCTTACTTAGAACTTTACTCAACGATTGTGAAACAGGCCCTAAATCTGATAAATAAAAGATTTTTAATTATAAAAAGCTGTATGGGGTTAACTTTGTGTGTTACAATTATAATGTGTGTAAAATAAAGTTTCTCAGCAAGTGAATAATGTAATAGTTTTTTTGAGAAATAGATTTATAAACCATAAATATTGAATACCTTAGAAGAGCATCAGCAACATTTTTGTAGTTCCTCCTCTGTTCCTTTGGCAATCGTCCGTCAGCCGTCATTCGGATTAAAGCCACCTGGAAAGAAAATTGAACTCTATTTAATAAGGAATAAAGGTTAATTTCACAAGCCAGAAATTCAAAAATTCTGGAAAATTACATACTCAGTCTTTATAAAATATCACACAAAACTTTTTAATAAAATTGCCATGTAGATGACATGTTGTTAAGCTACATCAGAGACCTTTGGGTCATGCAACGATAATAACCGGCAACCAATAAAAAAAATCAAAAATCATTTATTCATAAGTATCAAAGATACACTTATACACATAATTTTTTTTTTAATAATAACCAATGTCATATTTTAACGTGCCATCCAAAGCAGAAGCGCTTAAGGGTTGGATGGCTATTCGGGGTGGATGGATGGATGAACGTTACCTCAGCGGGAGTGCCAACGAAAGCGCCAACGGAGCCGGCAGCCACGCCCAGCAATGTTTTGATGGCGAACCCTGGAGCCACGCCGGCATTCTGTCTGGGAACAAACAACGATTACTGCCCATGTATACCACACATTCCACTCTTCAACTAGTAATCATTAAATATGTTATCAAAAAATCCGACTAATCAACCTTTTATTGGTGAATTTTTTTTTATTTATAGCCTATGTCAATTGCACAATCGAGACGAATTCAATATCACCCCATATATAGGTACTCGTATTGTTGAAATCCGTTAGGCGGTTTAGGCTGTAGGGCGTGCTAAAGAAATGGACATACATACATAGCGCTCGAAAAGGTTACCCTCCTTTACCAGTCGGATAAATACTACTGATACTTTTAGATCAAATCTTGTATATTGTGTACGAGTTAAAACGTTCTCATTATAAATTAAATTTTGTCGCTTTTATATACCCACTACATAATGGGTACACAATGAATACATTAAAGCTTTAAAATTTAATAAAACATTAATTAAAATATTAATTATGATTAATTGAACAATCACAAATAATAATAAAATAATTATAATAACAAAAGAATTGTTGAGTGTAATTGTTGATTTAGTAAGTAGGTATTGGGTAACGATTGTTAAGAGAATTTCTGATACACCATAAAAATTCACGAGCAAAATAAAATGCAATGAAATTGCATTGGTTGATTTTGCGCAGTAATATGATTGGAATAGCCGCTCTGTGGTCGATACTCGACCATAACTATTGTAAAAAAATAGACTCAGCAATTAACTGTAAGGAAGCCTATCCTAAAATTCAAATTCCAAATCATTTATTCATATAGATATGAAAGATACACTTATGCACATCATTTTTTTAATCTTACTAAGTACCTACAATTTTTTTTTTTTTTTTACCTGTGGAAGACCGTCGTCTCAGCCATCCGGCTACGCGAAGCCGGACAGGTATTTGGGACTTGAACCAACTAAAACCACACGGTGTCGACGCCTACCGCTTTGAAGCCGGGACTGTGTGCTATTATCGTTCCACTGCCCCGGCGAACTACCTACTAACCTAACCTTTCACTGCAGGTTATCAAGCGGAAGTATTTACCATTTACTTCCGTTGTATTGAAGGCTGACAGGTTAAGTCGCCAGATACATAAAAGAGTATATTACAAGGTGTTTGGCAAAATAAAAATACCCTTACTACCAGTTTTGGTTTTACCCGCAGTTCAAGACGTTTTCAGCCTTAATACCCATAACATACAGTCGTTTTCTAATCAGCAAGAGGAGATTATAATACGCTAAATTACCATAGCGATCAAGTTACCGTGCAAAGGACGACCTAATAAAATAATATCATGCAATGTTCGAACCGACCGAGGCGACCTTTGTATTGGATCGTGCATGGTTTTTACCCGACTGCGAAAAATGGTACCTAATTTTTTTGAATGTATGTATATATGTTTGACGACCCGTATGGCTCAATGGTTACTGCCCGATCGCCGTTAAAAGGGTCCTGGGTTCGATTCCCAGCAGGGTCGAAATTTGAATGATGATTTTAAATTTCTGTTCTCGATCTGCGTGTATGTTTTGTTTGTGTTTCTGTTTTTAAATCGGTCTAGTAGTTCCTGAGATTAGCGCGTTCAAACAAACTAAATCTTCGGCTTTATATGATTAGTATAAACTACTTAAAATGAAAAATTCCCACTGAATTGTCCATTAAATTATAATCCAGTTGGTGGAAATGGAAAATCTATTCTCATCTGCAATCACGCAGCACGCTACTGATAGAATTCCATGAGAAACCATAAATAGACATTTGACCTTCAAATGATAAGTAATTAGGTATCTTTAGTGTTTAGTGCTTAAACATTTTGGACTAGAAATGCATCTCTTGCTTTAGTTTCAAAATCAATAGGTCGTATTCACATCAAATATATATTACAGCTTGGGACGTATCGTATTGCAGACAGGAATTAGGACAATCTAACCTAATTTTTCAATATGTCATTCTGAGAATCATTCAAAAGCAAATTAAAAATAATTCTCAATTAAGCGATGATTCGCGCCCCTAGTTTCCTCTTCAAACAATCATTCTGTCACTATTCATTTTATCCTAACCAATCAACATCGGCCAATCAAAGACAATTACAAGTCCAGTAGGGATTCTATACAAGTACACTACATAACTTATACTATTCACATTACATTGTCACGTCTAATAGATTTAGAATCTCCCCGAGTTAGTGTTATCTAATTTGTTGTTTTTTGGATGGATATATCTTGTTGGTAGAGTAAAAATAAATACAGGAATTGGCTAGTACATAATATACAGATATGAAAAAATACTGCGTGGGCGAGCGTGGGTAGTTACGTCAGGTGATGCGCGGAATGTAAGCTTTTCATTTCGATGGGAAAAGCTCATAATCAGGCAGCTTTGTCCCTGTTTAGGAAGTATGAAGAGTAGTAACCCTTAGGTAATAAAAAAAGAAAAAACTCGTCTGCTAGAATTTTGGAGGGTATTAAAAAATTTATGGGCAATAAATTATAGGCAATTAATTTTAGGCATACTATGACACTCTTAATCGAGATGGATCAAATGACACCCCATACGTTGAAATTCGTCAAGCTTAACCAGCTTATAAAGAGTACGAAAAAAAATGTAAATACATACATACGCTAGAAAACCATTACCCTATTTCTGGCGTAGTTGGGTAAAACCTATCTATACTTCTACATCTACACTAATAATATAAAGCTGAAGAATTTATTTGTTTGACCGCGCTAATCTCAGGAACTACTGGACCGATTTGAAAAAATATTTTAGTGTAAGATACCGTAGTCCATTTATCGAGGAAGGTCACAAGCTATGTAACATAACACTAAGAATAATAGGAGAGGAGCAGCAATAAAAAATATTGTGAACACGGCAAAATTACGCTGGCGGAGCTGCCGGTGATAGCTAGTACAATTATGTACAGCGGCATTTCGAAGACATATCTACAGATGCCGTTACATACATACTTATTCTTTATGTTTATGTCATTTGCGTGTGAATGAAACAAGAGTAGTTTTGTGAGATAGTACAAGCTGGTAACAATACACTTATTTGCCAAATTAACAAAGGATGTTGCATTCTCGATAGTACATTATTATGAATGCAAGAATGCAACATTGTTACAAGTAATAAAATGGCTATAGATAGATCTCTTCTAGCAACTAAACAATGCTTGTCTAAAATCAATTACATAATAGTCGTTAGTCACTAGACAGTTTTTGAAGTAGAAAAAGATAAAAATAAGGGCGCCTATTATGATTTGTATTCCTTTCACTTGAGAGTGAAATCATTAATGTTGACGGAACAAAATGTGCCTACGTCACTTTAACTCAACATAGTGCTCTTCAGAGTTTGCTGGAATAAGAGTAAAAGATCGCATCATACCAATAGATGGATAGGTAGACGCCATTTTACCGTGTTAATAAATAAAAAAAAAACACTACATATACATACATATACATATAAAAAAACATTTTATATAATAATATCTTAATTCTCCTAAAACCATTTTTTGGTCACCTTTCACCTAACAAAGGATTAAGTACCAAGTAATAAATGTACCTATTGAAGATCATAATTTGACCAAACGTGACCAAATTCATTCCAAACAGCGCTAAAAACATAATTAAGTATTACTCTTTACTGACTGAAATCCTCACGATACTTTATTAGTTGTATACTTAAAGACCAATGACCTTAATAATCATAGACATCAATCGTAAAGGACATAAGCGTAGCATCGTGACAGTAACATTATCACACTCATGTGAATTCACTTACATCATTATTAAACTGAGCACGAACTACTTTTACGAGTTCTATACGAAACACTATATCTAGAATTGTGTAACTGATATTTTACAATGTACTCATGACGCCAGGGCAATTGTTAGATGAAATATACGAGGTTGCTACTGAACGTGATCTTTGAATGAAATTTAGTTATTTTTCATGCTATAGTATTTGGTGGACAACAGCAGAACGAATTAACGCTTTGTTAACAGTTGGCTAAGTGGTAGACTACTGGTAAATGGTCATAAGTACTCTAAATATTCAAGTTGTTTTCCAACCTTATAGTTGTACGTCTTCTACGTATAGTATAGTAGAATTAGTTTAATATGGCTTATGGTAAGAGAATATTACCAGATACGAATAACACAAAACCCTTAACATCGCTAAATTTCAATGCTTTAGTAGATGTTATAAATTTATTAGAAGACCCGCTCTGTAGCTTTGTGTACTTCTTCACCAAGTAAACTTTAACCATGTCAAATCTTAAGTTCGTACGTGGCTGAACTACTCTTAAAATTGTACCGAAAATCGTGAAAATCATCGCGTGAACTGTTGAGTGCAAACTTCAATCTCCATAAAGTTGTCAAAGGCGTGTAAAGTCTGCCAAACCGCATTTGGCCAGCGTATTGGACTATGCCCTGGGTAATGTTATTATTATTAAAATAAACAAGACAATCGATTCGTATCAACCCGAGACACAAACACAATCTACATTTGAAATCAAATCGCAGGTAAGCGGATACAGTACGTACGTAGTACTGTTGACAAAAAAAACAAAGAGATCGGGTCCGTAGTACGGTTGACAAAACAACCGGCCAATATTTACAAAACCCAACGTATTCATGGCCTGACACGCTGATCCCTCGTCCGTTCGTCGCCGATAACGTTATTGTGTGATAATTCTGAGACAATATTTAGCGCACTATCATATTTTTCTGTGTAACCTTAAAAACCTATTCAGTAATAATCACCTGCGCAAACGCAATTAAATAATTTAAGACTTTTGATCGTGGCTATAGACAAATTACAGACTACAATAACAGGACATTGTGGCGTAATTCATAAAAAATTATGTCTTTTTTACTAAACCTACACAAATTCAAAAATCCGTCTATTATGACTCCGCCTATATTGACCAACCGCCTATTATGATGTATTATTTACACAACGCATTTGGTATTCATGTAATTTTTTTGCAAAAATAGTCTGATATAATATAAATTACTTAGCTTACATTGACATATCGCTAATTATGACCCATTTTTAATAAATTAAAACAATAGTCACTCTTATTAATATTTTCAAATTTAATTATATAAAAAACCCAAATCCCCTACTGATAAAATTCTCACTATGTTGTAATCATAACAATTTTATTAGAAAGCCAGTAAAGATAAAAATACTATTATCCATAGCATAGATTCCAATCTTATCTCTATAATGCACACACAGTACATTAACATATTGATTTTGGATGAGTACCCACTCTACAATTCACCCTACCACATATCCCAGTTGATTTAGTATGGCAAATTGATGCTTCATAACCCTTATTTTAAGATTCAATTTCATATGACAAAGATAGATATAGCTCTCTTTTTGCAATATTTCTTATTGCTGCTCTTCTCCTATTCATTTTAGCGTGATGTTGTATAGCCTATAGCCTTCCTCGATAAATGGACTATCTTACACTAAACAAATTTTTCAAATCGATTAAGTTAGTACCTGAGATTAGCGCGTTCAAACAAACTCTTCAGCCTTATATTATTAGTATACAAGTATAGATACAAACCAAGTAAACAGTAAATAAAACAAAAATAACAAAACTTACTCCCTATAAGAATCAAAAAGCCAGTTGTATACACCCAATCTGGTGGTAGTATATGTAGCTTGTCGCAGTAGAGCGGCTGAGAGACCAGTGTAGAGGGAAAACAGGCCTTCCCGAGCAACAATCTCACTTGCTACCGCCACTGTGCCCCGTCCCCCACCACTAAGCTGCATCCGAGTCTTTATCAAGTCCAACGGTTGGACTACACAGGTGGCGGCCATGCTGAAAATAGTGATCAACTAAATTCTCCTGCTTAAATTGTTTATAGGGAACTTACTTTAGGTTTACTGACTTTGCAAGCTTTTAGACTTCAAGTTCTGGATTTAATTAATAACTAAAATGTGGTAATTGAAGATATTTGTCATAGTATTTGTATGTTTTAATTTTTTTTTTAATGACTGGTGCATATTGCCAGTCCCTATGTTTATAGCAACATGTCAATAACTAAGATTTACATGAGTGTAATTAGAGTTTAAATTGCTTTAAAAACTATTTCCTCTACAATAATTATTGTACAACAATTATTGTGCTGATATAATAATTTTTTAAGCAGTTAATTGGTCAACATTAATTAGTCAATCAACATAATAAATTAACATTAATTGCTCCTTAATAAACCTATGTTTTTGACATGGTGGTTTATACTTAGAGATTGTCTATTAATAAAATTGTGGCAACAATTTTGACTAGCCTTTTGATTAACCTTATAAAACAACAGTGAAAGCTACAAGTGCCCTTGCATAGATATAAGGTCATTGTGTTCTGAATGTTTCTTAAAACTAAAGTCAACAGATAAACTTGATGTAGTGTTTTAAAAAAGTTTTTGTCACATGATAGAAATATTTTTTTTTAACTTTTGTAACAATATACATATTACATAATCACAATGTTTTTTACAAAACTGATTAATAGTTAAAGTAAAATTAAACTGGTACTATTTTCAAACATATTCTGATATAAAATGTATAAAAAGATGGTCATGATGTTAACAAAAATTTCACTAAAAATTTAAATTGTTATAGAACTTCTCATAATTTTTTTATTTTCTATGTGATGAGTGGATTCGAAAGCAAATAAGTAGACTTAAAATTACATACCCTGAAAGGCCACCGAAGGCAAATTTTAATCCATTTGGAATATACCGCTCCTTGGGAGCTTGCGCCATTATAATCAATCGGGTCGGGCCCTTTATAACTTGTAATTCAACGGTTATGCTAAAAGCACAAAAATCACTGGCCGAAAAAGAAAAAATATAGTAAAGATAAAATATCGACGCGTCCACGTATTACGACACGACTTCTATGGTGGTAAGAAAACTGAAATAAAAATGAAACCAGACCGTCTTAAATAATATTTTTCGAAGCTCCATCACCCATCACGTCACTCAAGGAATTAAATCAAACCAAAAATTTAAATCAGACATGCCATGACCATGACAGACCATTAAAGTAATGACAGTTGACAGCTGTCCGATTCCATAATCTAATATAATGGATCAGATACACGTTAGGTTACAAATAAATTCATTCATTCATTCACAGATTTTATGGCTGAGTCGATCACAATGTAGAGGGGGTTGTATGCAAGCAAAACCATAGCAAATCGAATGCAAGTAAATTAAAAAGCACCAACATTCCACACTATCGTTTTGATGCGTATTTTGACGTTTAGCGGTCGTTGGACGATAGGTCTTTTGTGAAACATAATAACACAAGTATACCTCGGTTTTTTTCGTCGTGATTTAAAAGTTAAACAATCTTGGCACTACTTTTATTTATTTCATTAATTTAAAAAAATATTTAGAAGTATAAAGAAATTTATTTTAACAGTAAATTATTGTTTATTCTTAAAATTTTTTTAATTTGTGTCTGTGTTTTTTTTAAATCGATAATTACAATAAAAAGACACTGTAAGATTGTTTACTTTTTAAATCACGACGAAAAAACGAGGTATAGTAAATAGTATTCATGATATATTAGAGGGAGGAATTTATAAGAGAAATATTCGAGCTGTCAAGAAGAGGTGGTTGTTTAGCGACTTTATCTATTTTCCACATAACGGTTCGGAAGCGTACTACAATGGGGGAATTAAAAAAACAGAACAATATCCATGGCGATCTATAGGCTTTTTAAAAGTATTGTCCACAGTTTATTTTACAGGTAATAGGTTTATTTCACTGCACATGATAATGCTTTAAACTCACTTATGTCTGTCTTTTTACTTCAATTCAATCATAAAATCTAACTATCCTGTCTATTGGTTTATCTGTATTATAATAAATCTATACAATACTGTGTTGGAAAACTGCCACATAACCTAGCGTGTGTTTACAGCCTTAAGACTTATGAATGAAAATTTATATATGTACTATGTAGTTTGACAGAGGACTGACATTGACAGTTTGACAGCTTTGACTTTACTCTTCTTGATTGAAAATTTAATTTGATTTGACTTGTCTTGTATTGTATTGTTTTTGGTTATTTGTTTGTACTTTTGTAAACAAAATATAACGGTGAAAATCTTTGATCAATAATAAAGGAACTAATTATCTAAGTTCAAACATTTATGTAATTTTTTGATATAGTCGCGTCGCAATCGGTAGCTCCTATGTCAAAAAATGCCTCATTGCTCTTTTAAAAATTGTCCAAATTTCGTCTCCCAGGCCATAAACAGGGATGATATTTCATTTTTTCAGTAAGTATTAATATTATCAATAAATGATTAACTGAATTAAAGATATAAGGCATTTCGTTTAAAAAGAAATTACTGATAAATAGAATTTTAATACGGTACTATTTGTTTGGTCAATAACAAATTATTATTCAGCATTGGAGAGATACTTAAATATGGTCTCATATTTTCACACGAAATTCATAGATGGCACTCTAAGTAGATTATACAATAATCCAATAAAACAACTTCACTATGTTGTGTGAGTCAAAATAATCATAATACATAATAATTATGATAATTCCAAGTTTAGCACTGCCATCTAGTAAGGGGTTGTCCCAACTGGCGAATAAAAACTACAGATATAGATAGATATTAAAAATATTACATTGTTTTCTTTTCTTAAGCTTTCCACGAAATCTCCTTCAGTCTGAACGATGGAGAGTGATTACAGCACGTCAAAGATGTGAAGAATCGTTCACGCCGACCCCGGCAAGTGTCATATGTTGCGAGCACTTTAAACACAGTGACATATATCTAACAAGTACAGGAATAAAAAGACTACTTAAAACAGCGGTACCTCAAACAGTACGTTAAATTTTAATATATCATTTTGTTACATAATTGTAATATTTTTTTGTTAATTAACATAATAATTACGTATAAATAAACAGGGTAGACTCATCTGATATTGACATCAGCACAAAAGACTATGCTATACTTCTTTTCAGGCCACCCCATCCCCCTTAGTTGTTATTAAAGATTTAACTTTTAGCAATCATAAGTTCATAACATCTCTATGTTTATAGATATTTTATACTACCATTATTGATTCCGAGTTGACTTCTGTTATAGGAAAGAAGATATCATCATGTAAAAAATGGGACTGTTTTTTACAAAAAACCACAAAGAAAGTCTTTCGTCCTAACAAAAGTAAGTAACTTAGAAGTTATAACATTTTATTCTGATCAGTTTCATGTTTTATTACAACTTCATTGATTCTCTATTTAAAAAAAAATGGACTGTTCGACTCCATTCGTTCTTGTTTTAGTAGTGACCTTGTATTGTTAGTGTTGTGTTGCCAAGTGTACTTAGCAGGACTTGACGATTTTTTTTTACTAGAACACTGCAACTGTATACTGTACTGTATCTATGGCAAATGGCAACTGTTTGGTTGGTAGAACATCAATAGTGTTGATAAATAAACAACTTACTTTTAGGTACCGCTAAAATATGTAATTACGTACGTGAATCGATATTATAGAAGATTAAAATGTAATAAAATTCTTGATAACAACAACAGTGTCAGTGATATATTGAAATAACCTTCGTAATGAAAAATTATCTTATGCTGAATAAATTACGGACGGGGTCAAATTCCAGTGATCCTTATGCTTTCAGTTTAATATTGTTTTGTGTAAATAGTGATAGAATAACAGCGCGAAAACATTTCACAAGACGTAAATTACGATAATTTTGCTGAAATGCATAAAAAAGTGTATGTTGTGGGAGTAGGAGTGACGAAATTCGTCAAACCGAATTCCGGGCGGGACTATCCGGATTTGGGCAAGGAGGCTATTGAAGCGGCTTTAGCTGACGCGGGGATCAAGTATGACGCGGTGCAGCAGGCCGTCTGCGGCTACGTGCTCGGAGACTCGACGTGCGGCCAGCGTGTGCTGTATCAAGTCGGTATGACCGGTATACCGATCTATAATGTTAACAATAACGGCTGCACTGGTGCTACAGCTCTCTTCCTCGCCAAACAACTTGTAGAAGGTATTTCTGACATAGTTCTAGCTGTGGGCTTTGAGAAAATGTCATCTGGAGCTCTGAACGCCTCCTACACTGATAGAACGAACCCAGCAGACAAACACATTCTCAAAATGGCTGATATGGTCGGAATCGCGCCCGCGCCGTTAACTCTACAACCCTTTGGAAACGCTGTTATGGAACACATGCAGAGATATGGCACTACTGAACTGCATCTCGCAAAAATTGCCGCCAAAAATCATCGACATGCATCTAAGAATCCTCGTGCTCTTAATCGAAGAATATATACTGTAGAAGAAGTGTTGAATTCTAGAAAAATCTTTGGGCCGCTGACTTTACTTGAATGTTGTTCCAATGCCGATGGAGCTGGTGCTGCCATCCTAATGTCTGAGAGTGCAGTCATCAAGTATGGCCTTAAAGACAAGGCCGTAGAAATAATTGGCATGGAGATGGCTACAGACACACCTGAAGTTTTCACAGAGAATAGTCTGATGAAGCTTGCTGGTTATGACATGACTGCACTGGCCGCTAAGAAGCTTTATCAGAAAACTGGAGTATCTCCAAAGCAGGTTGATGTGGTTGAGCTTCATGATTGCTTTGCTGCCAATGAGCTAATAACTTATGAAGAGCTGCAGTTATGTGGTGAGGGTGAAGCAGGCAAGTTTATTGATGCCGGAGATAATACTTATGGGGGGCGAGTTGTGGTGAACCCTAGCGGAGGGCTCATAGGTAAGGGGCACCCTATAGCGGCTTCCGGGCTGGCTCAGTGTGCTGAGCTTGTATGGCAACTGAGAGGGGAAGCTGGAGAGAGACAGGTACAACAATATACTTATTAATCAGAAAAAATTACATGCTATCAATAGTGTCCTAATGTTGAGTTCACATTTTGTCATTCTTCCAGGTACCAAACGCAAGAATAGGCCTTCAACAAGGTTTAGGCCTGGGTGGTGCAGTGGTTGTGGCCATGTACCGTAAGGGATTTGGTACCACCAGTGCTAATAATGTCACTGCTATCAATGAAGACCTAAAGAGAACAAAGGTTACAGACTATCTCAAGAAAAGGAGTGGAGATAGTTTACTTCTTTCTAAATTATAAATAAAAATTTAATCAACCGCTATTGGTTTTGATAAGGTTTATGGTGTTTAAGAATTATTTGGGCTGTGATTTTGGTATTTCTAAGAATTTTTTTTCTGTCAACTGTCGAAACAATATTTTATACAAACATTGGAAAATGAAGTTGGTATTATTAATGTCAAATACATTAGTGTTCGATACAGAGTTGATTAAACAATTTTGTTGTAAAAAGGCACACAGTAGAAGTACATCTAATAGGACCTAAAGCTTATCATATGTTTGTAAATAAAAGTGTAAATATATTTTTTACAGAATTTAATTG
>LGAG01000775.1:299719-309727 GCA_001278395.1 Lerema accius
AAGATAATTTGCCGCCGTACCTGTGTTCAGAGTGTGCACAGCGATTGCTCAACTGTATCCGCTTTAGAGCTAGAAGCCTTCGGGCGCATTTGATTCTGGTGCAAGTTAGTAAAAAGCACAACAATGTGAGTATAATATTACTAATCTATCTATACCAGGGGTTCCCAACCTTTCCCTGGTCAGGGACCACCGTATTATCAAACTTGTTAGTAGGGACCACCACTATGTAGATATAAAAAAATAATGACTACTTTAATTTGATACATTAAAAATCCCGTTACATTAAAAATCATGCGCGGACTATTTTTTGCCTTCTGCGGACCACTGGTATGTATGTATGTATGTTAGCCGATTTTGCATAGTTTAGGAGATATCATTGTTGAATGTTTTCATACATTACCTTCACCTAACACTGGTTTTCGATTAATCGCTTATTCTATTCAACACTTGTATTTATTTTTTATGGTGATAATTAATAACCTGCCTGGCCACCCTGTATAATAAAATTGAAAGTTGGATAGGGCTCTGTTTGTCTGTGTGTTTGAAAGAGCGTCACGTAAAAACGGCTTATTTGACAGAACAATGGATGAACAACATAAATAATCCTTAACTCGAGGCGTTATTTAGGCTTTATTTGATTTAATTCAGTCCACTCTATCAAAAGTTATTGAAATTTAAAGTTTGTATAGGGACTGCTTTAACTGACATGACTGACAGATGATGTGGTTAGCCGTATTAAAAAGACATACACCGAAGCGAAGCGAGGACGGGTTCACTAGTCATTAATAAAATAAAAAAAATGATAATCCGACTGCCTAAAATGGGGGTTGGGGTGTATATTTTCAAAAAAATCTATAGCTTATGTCACTTTTGAGAGACTCCATACCTGTCGAACCGTTTATATTCTACGAGTTTGCCAAAAAAATGGACAGGCATACTCTAAAAAACATTCTTGGTCTGCCTGTGTGTATTAGTCTATAGTTCCCATGCCACTAAATCCTACTGTAAGGTTATAAGTGTGTAGCATTAATATAGATTTATTAACAGAAATAAAATTTGGTTGCCAGGTAACATTAGAAAATGTAACATCTCTTGTTACGGAGAAATTAATAGGATCTAATCTTAGCGTGACACACAGCCCACCTGATCATTATGATCTACAAATTAATCATGATGAAGATGAAGAAAATATGCAATACATGATTGATAATATTAAAGAGGAACCTGACACTTTTAATGATGAATATAATGATAGTGAACATGGAAATATAGCAGAATGTGATATTAAGGATGAGATGGATAGTGACGGTTGTATCCAATATGAATATATAGATGATGATATTAAAAATGACATTGACATAGATGAACCTGATTATGACAATCCGATTTCTTCGGATGATGAAGAAAATAGTGCTGTTAAATGTCTGCAAAGATGTAAAAAGATCAGGAATATTAAGAAAATTGAAATTAAACAAGGAGGTTATTTAGTTCCTGTGAGGGATGTAGAGGTGGACGTAAGAAATAGTTTAATGAATGAATATGTTGATCCTACTACTTCTAAGGTAATTGTTTATGTACAGGGATTGCCGGATTCCAGTGAATTTGTTCATACTTCAGCTAAAGATGTGTTTAGGTATAATCAATGATAATGTTTGTAGAACAGTAAAATTTTTTAACTTGTCCTTTTTAGCACGCAGTTTTACTTAAACCTTGTAACTGAAATCACATATTTCTATGCTATAACCACAAAACTTGCTTTGAAAATGAAAGGGTTGTTCTAAAAATATGACAAGTTAAAAAAATAGATCATACTTTTTGTCGATGGAATGACGAAATTAATTTTTTTTAATTGCTTAACAAAACTATGCCTGTTTTTGATGTAAGATGATTCTTAAATTTTTATTATGATGTTGGGTATTTTACCAAGAGTATTGCGGTCATACCATTTTTTATGATACAGACAATGTACCGGAATAATTTGTTTTGATGGATTGAGATACCACTCTATTATATAGAAAATAGATTAAGGGACCATTTAAAGAAAACCAGTGAAAGAAAGAGACAGATATACTATACCTCATTTTTTTCGTCGTGATTTAAAAGGTAAACAATCTTGGCACAACTTTTATTTATTCCATTAATTAAAAAAAATATTTAGAAGTATACAGAAATTTATTTTAACATTACATTATTGTTTATTCTGCAGTTTTTTTTCATTTGTGTCTGTCTTATTTTTAAATCGATGATTACATAAAAAAGACACTGTAAGATTGTTTACCTTTTAAATCACGACGAAAAATGAGGTATAGTTACTGATATACCGTTCGCAAACGATTAGGAAATAGTACAATATAAAGATTTTAATATTATATAATGCCGCTTGTAAAGAACCATATAAACTTGATCGACGGGTTACCTCGACTATGCAACTCATGATGACGTTTTTCAGTTATTACATTATTTTAATAATTCGCTGGCATTTAATAGATATGCAATACAAACTACATTAAAAAAAGGAAAACGTGTTATACCAATTGTAGTCATATTTAGAAGTCTTTATAACCAAATACACTGAATTAAAGTCCTCTATTTTTCCTTTCAGAGGTCAAATTATAATAAAAAGATGATGAAACATGTCTGTCCTTACTGTGAACAATTAGTCACACATTTCACGAGACATTTACTACGTAGACATAGTGACGAACCGGGAGTATTAGTATATGCCGCTGAACAAAAATCTGACGATGAGGAAAATAATAGAAAACTTAGAAAAATAGCTGATATAGTAAGGGGTTCTGATAACCTTGTATACAATTGTGTAGAAAATGAGGAAGAAAATATACATAACAGTAGTAGATATGAAAAAGTCAACAACAGACGGAAATATACAGTGGTGGACAACTAATTAAAGACACTTCAGGGAGTATTTGGTCAACAGATTTTCAGATCGTATATTTCAAAATTTAAATAAAATAGGAACTTGTAACAATATTGAAATTATTCATACAGTCATTGTTTCATGATGAAATCAAATTATTTGTGTCTTAAATTAGTTTTTATATCTTTTTGGGTATTTTAATCGAATTCCAATCGGTATTCTTTGAACAAATGTATGGACAACTAATTAAAGACACTTTAAGAAAGTGACTGAAAAAAAACAAATATTATAAGTGATAAATTTATGCTTATTATAATAAATCTTAAATCTATTTTGAACATTTTGAAGCTATGTTATCAATATTTTGTCGCATTTACGTGGGCAATAATAGCCCGAGATTGATTTGGTATTGAAGGGATCAAGTAGTTAAAAGACGATATGAGAATTTAATCCCACTTTTCTTTAAAATCTTTAATATAGAATTAATTAATGTTATTTTTTAGTAAGTTGCCTGCATATTTTTCACCTTTTACCATAAATTTGTTATAGGGTCCACCAGGACTGTACGAGGACTATTTAAATATCGTTACTTAATGTCCTCATTGAAAATATTTAACCACTTAGTGGTGCTTTTGGAGTGATTGTGCTATTGGAAAATCCAAATCACCAGCAAACTTTGCTCAGTTTGAACTGCCTTAAATTTTTCTAAAATATTTTGGTATCAGAATCTACCCTTTCCGTCTTAAATTTGTTTTTATAGGTCATGCTTATGATCACACCATGTCAGGAAATGTAGCCGTTAACTTTAATATCTTCCACCTTCGTGAAAAATTATTTTCTTCTTCTACATTGGGACAATTTCCTTCTTAAGGCACTCGTACATATTGTTTTACATCAGTATTTATCATAATAACTTTTATTTTACATAAAAAAAGAAAATATTTCAACTCGCGTTTAGTATTAAGTTCACAATATTGCATACTCTAATTTAACATTGATATTTGGAGTTCCTTAAATCTGGAATCCTACGAGATATTTTTTCAACCAAGTTTTCCTTACATATTCGCATTCTGATTGTTCTTGCGGACACATCTCTTGGCTCTCCTTCATCAAGTTTAAACACAAATGGTTGGTGTCCAGCTAACAAAGTCATTCTTGAACCTTCGCGTAATGTAGTTTTTCATAGTCTAGGTGTCATAAGTATTATTTTCTTTGTATTTAATGTCTTGAAATCCTTATTAGCATAAACTACAATATCTTTACAACATCTCAAATGGTTTAATATGACTAACCTTCCTTATGAAATATCAGAAGAACCTTCCTAGTGGAGGAACTGCAACTCATGTTTTTTTGAATATAGGCGGTCGTGGAAAACTATCAAAATGACATTAAAATGATGTAAATATTTCAATTTTTTTATTTACATTAGTATTTCATGAAAATTCGCGACAAAATTTGATAATTATGGGTGCTACTTTTATCATATTACAAGTTAGCAGCATGACTCATTAACTGTCTTTAATTAAATGTCCAGCAATCAGTGTAGTAAAAATATTGGTGGTTCATTTAAATACCGAATAAAATGATAAATGTTGCTAAATTCAGGTATTTATGGTCTTCATTTTATAGATATGGTGTCAGTGTATTAGTTATTGACAAAAAATACCCCGATCAATACATATTTCTACCTTTGATAACACTGTTATTATGCTGCATGTGTCAAAACAGAAGGTGTCTTTAATTAGTTGTCCACCACTGTATATTACTAACACATTGTGCTAGTGAGGAATTAAATCGCACAATTTTGCCACTTTTACGTAATGACGAAATATCTAATATTGTCAAAAGCGACTTTTTAATATTGTTATACGGAACAAAGCTGCTTGAAAACAACAAAAAGGCCCAAAATCGAGAAATTATATGTTCAAAAATGCGAGATTTAGCGACCATAGTGGCAATAGTGAACAGGGATAACCCACCGATGGTAAAGTTTGAGCAGCTTTTAGATTCATCTAAATACGAGTTGCTTAATAATGCTGTTAAAAAAATTACTGCTTGTAATAATAAAATTGGTGACGTAAAAACTACACTTGCAAGACTACGGTATTCAATATTTTGCTGTGTGGATATACTACGTACACAAGTTTTATTAGACAACTCATTAACTGTACCAGAAAAAGATAATATAAAAAAGAGATTAGATGACTTTAAAAAAATAATGTTCGAAACAAATTGGGAGTCTGAAATAGCTTTGAAAGTGAAAAAGACTTGTAAAATTGAAACAGTAGAAACTAAGTCGACAGACGCAGAAAAAGGCAATAATATTAATATTGACGTTAGTGTAGAAAATAATGAAAAAAATTCTATTCCTAGAAGAATTACGGGAAATATAAAGAGGTCTTACAGAATTTCTACTGATACAGACGAAGGAGTCTTTAAAGAAAGAAAAAGAAAACACGACAATGGGCCAAAAGAAATAAGAAGAAAAAAGTTGGTTAATATTTACTGGACTGAGGAAGAAATGAACATTGTGCAAGATCGTTTTAAGTTTGAAATAGCTCATAGAGTAAATCCGGGGAAAGTAAAATGTACCGCAGTATTACAAGAAGAACCAACTTTGCACAGAAGAACTTGGCAGCAACTAAATACTTGCGTCAATAACATTTATGTAAAAGGTTTGGGGAAAAGGAGAAAATCGAGATATACTAAGACGTAGCAAGAAATACGAAAAGTACTAAAATCACGGTTTTTAGTCCTTCTGTAGTCCTACTCGTTTGTCACGATGTCTATGGAAGACAGGGTAGGGAGACACTGCAAGGTCGTTTAATATTTCTATATCATTAAAAAGTTAAACCAAGATTAGTTATAGGATTTTTCTTATGTAACTCTAGACTAGAGAGTGACTGTCTTAAAGCAATATTATTATAACCTAACTGGTTTCATATTAACAAACCAGAAAGGTGACAACATCAAATGGTCCTATTTCGTACTAATATTTAATGTAGTAAGGTCTTATTTATTTAAATAATGATAGTATTTATAAGCCCTAAGCCTCCCAAGATTTGAAAGTAGGTTGCAAATCTTAATCTTATAGTACTTATTGGTGATCTAGTGTAAATAGTCATCATGAGATGCATGGCCATTGTGTTTATTCGGTCAAGTTAATAATACTGAAAACCACCTTTTATTCCAATTAGTTGAGATATCTTGTAATAACTGAATCACTGCAGAATAATTAGTTATCATTCATTAAATAATTATTACAAAATATTTGATATATAAAAACATTTTTCAATATTATATACCTCTTGTCGTTATTTTAATATCGTTAAGATATTTGGTTTAGGTGATGCGACTATTTTAATCGGTTCTCGATTTTATATTATTAAAAATTGTATAATTATAAAACTGAAAAAAATATATGTCATCATTCATTTTTAATTTTATTCTGTAAAGACTGAGATACTAATAATTGTATATTAATTTTATTTTCATATTTTCGTGTCGTCCATTCAGTGTAAAATTGTCATTAAGTTCCCGCAAAATAGGTGGTATTTTATTTCATGTTTGTATAAATAATACATTAATAATTAGCATAAGAATTTGCGTTTTATTTTTTATATCTATAATAAAATCAATAGTGAATACAGAAAAAACTAAAGAAGTTTTGAAAACTAAACTAGTTTGACCCATTTGCAAATGTATAAATTAAGGCACTGCAGATTTTTTTAACAGCCTGAAGGACTGTTGACAAGTGATTATCATTAAAAATTGAATCATAATCATGTCTCGCTGGAAACAATATAGTATCTTAGATAATTAATAAAACACATTATTAAGTATAACAATTTTATTATATTCATATAAAACGTAAAAAAATATGCTTAGATTAAAACTTAATTACAGAGATAAAATTTTGTCTGTGCATGCTCCTAAGAGGTGAGTGATGGGTAACTATGAAGTTTGGGCATGGTTGTTTTGGTAGATTCACTGCACATGACAAAATTTTAACCTTTATGGCACATAACCATTAACTGAACATGGCTTAACATATAACCTACACAACTGGCACCAACGGTAACATGTATACTGAAGCACAGACACGCTCAAATAAGAAGCTCACAGTCAGCCATCCACTTTCCCAACACGCCCGCAGTTGTTTAATTTCGTCCATCACTTAAAATCGACTTCAGTGCTACTATGAGCGCTTTATTTATTATCCACTAGACGGCCTCCGCGGCTTCGCGGAAGATTAGAATAAAAAAATATTGGTTTTATCCCAAGGGAACCTAAAATCGGATTAAAATCTATCCTATTTCCTATTTGGATGCAAACTATCTGTTTGCCAAGTTTCAGCTTAATCCGTTCAACGGTTAGAGCGTGAAGGAATTACAAACATGCAAACATCTTTACAAACTTTTACATTTATAATATTAGTAGGAAGTAGGATTATTAAATGACGTAAGTCAGTTGTTCAGTTCTTGCTCTACAATAATGGATGATGCATTAGGAAGAACCATTAGGCGTTGAATTTGTTTCAGTAGTGGCTTCTTTGTGCTGTTCACACCAGTAGTTTGGGTCCTTTTCCAATGCCTGAAAATAAATTAAGGCTATATTAAAAGAACTGTGATTCATAACAGTTAAAAAAGTACTGGATTTTTTTTTCCTTGCCTAATAAAATTCTATTTAAATGATAACAAACCTTTGCAACTTTTTCTAACATAAACATTTTGGAAGTTTCCTGACTGGCTCTTGGTCCCCATGCAAATCTAGCTAATAAATTGTTAGCATCTTTCTGAAAAAAAAAACTGTCACATAAATATCTGCATGCAGAGGAATCAATTGCTTTACCAATTAGGGTTAGTATTAAATGCTTAATTTTTTTTATAATACACCATAATGTAGGGTAACATAGTAATCATTCAATAAATTACCCTTGTATATTTTAAATATGCCTGTGAGGTGAATTTATTTCTAAATAGTTTGGTGATGTCCTTGTCATTTTGTTTCATCAGTCCTGCGTTTTCTAAAAACTTCCACATGTCATCTGCAACAAAACAGGGCATGGTAATAAAATGAGACAGACTCCATAATTTATTTTAATATACTGTAATAAATAATGCATATACAAGTTTAGGGTTTACTGTAATTAAAATTAATAAAAAGAAAATATGCAAAGCTGTGCATATGCATTTACTATGCTTATGTCAATAATACATTTTAGAAATTCTCAATACACTTTATAGCGACAATTATAAAGTGTAGCATAATAAGTTCTAGTTCAATTTCAACCACAGATTAGTCCTGTAATTTTATTAATTACCAAATTAAACTTATTTATATCAGATTGTATAAATATGACAAATTTTACAATACACACTACTATACTATATCATTTTGTTTACTTCAAATTTATCAACTGCATAACATACCTTCCGTAACCGAACCACCGGACATAAATATATGAGCAAGGGCTGCATTCAACATAGCATATTCTATGGGGTCTACAAGGGGAGACAAGAGGGAATTTTCACATGGTTCATTTAATACTACCATGTATTGAGATGAATCTCGAACCAGACTGTATCCATACACCTGAAAAAAACAAACAATACTAAAGATTAAAAGCTAGTGGTAGCCCTTTTATTTGATACACGATAGGAACAAAACTGTTATGGTTGGTAATATTTTAGATTAGGCCCTGCATATAAGCTGCAGATTTGATGAGTTTTATTAAAATTACTCGAGGAAACACAAACATGGGTTTAGCTATTGTTAGTTTCTCTATCTACATTGTGATAATACATGGTATAATTCTACCTTTATTAACATAATTTTAGCTTCTTCTATAATGCTTGTAATATCTTTGCTGGATTTCTTCTGTGTCTCACCGGGGGGTGATAAGTGTTTCACGATATCGGCACGACTGATAGGTCTTTTGCTTCCTTCTCGATACAAAATATACCGGACGCAGTCAGTTACAGCAGCCATGTTAGTTGAATTACTACTAACCGGGTTGGATTGAGAAGGTAAAGATCGACGCTGAGACATTACTTAATTTGATTCCAAAATTTAATCATAAGTTTTCTCACTCGTTTCCGTTACTTGAAACTGATAAATTTAAATAAAGATAAATAAACACAAACACAACACAAGTACCGTAACACAACTTCTACAGACGAAAATGTGACAATGACAATTAATTAATTATGTTCCTTCCTTCCTTGATGACAATTATTGTCATTGTCTGTCATTGACCAGACGTTTTAAATTTTAATTGACACGGCAGAGAGTATTTAATTGAAGTTGTTGTTCACTATTGTTTGTGTTTTACCGCTTATGTCTATAGCTTTTTTTAAAAGTACTCTGTGTTTTTTTTTTATCAAATATCAATGTCATTGTCAATGTCAATTCAATTTCACTTCACTCAACTTCACTCAAGATAAGTTCACTCAACAACACCTCAACAACAATCGCTCGCTCGCGCCATAGATAAGAGTTATGCTCGCGCTTCGCAGTATCGCAGTTCACTCGCTCGCTTACTTTTTGCAAAAACGTGCTATTGTAATGTAAAGTTGTGTTGTGCTAACTTGTATTAGACTTCACCAAATCAACAAGTAAGTAAATAAGATTTTTAAGTGTTCGTACTATTTGGACGTTTATTTTATACATAAACATAATAGAATTAGAAGTGACAGCAGACTCATAGTATAGAATAGCTTCTAATTTACTGGGCTAGTTAGCAAACCAAGCAACCATTTCGGTATTCGGAGTCGGACGCCGGCCGGTTTTTTGTGGGTTAGCCTTAAAGGACACTGGTGTACATTGTATAATCAATTTGCATTCCACAAATTTACTACAAAAACCTACATATTAAATTATATTCTACACTTCTTACAAAAGTCCTAGACCTAGACGTACTTATGAGTATGCGCATTTTGTACATTATTATGACATCTTATACATAATATAGCTGTATACTACGTACCTAGTGTAATTATTCTAAGATACTACCATTAATATTAACTCTAGACTGGATAATTTTTTTTAATCGCAAAGATGAAAGAAATTCCTCAGTCAAATTAAATTTATGGAAATTCTTTAGAAAGCAAAATGCGCCCAAATTCAAT
>LGAG01000775.1:328545-348253 GCA_001278395.1 Lerema accius
GACGAAAAAAACCAGGTATGTCATTCATTTCAGAGTGTATTATGTTAAAACACTATAGACCCAGATTACAAACAAATACACGAAAAATATGATAGTAAAAGTATTTTTGTATTAAGAAGGTGCACAAAAAAAACTGACACGCGAATTTGGGTTTCTAGTAGATAATTAGCAGACGCAGCCGATGTTTTGCTAATAATACCCAAATGTGCTTGCTTTTTTCAGGCAATATCCGACAGTTAATTTATTTTTCAATAACATTCATACTGAATTTTTCTTCAGATGTGTAAAATATTTAGTAACGTATTATAGTTATAAAGTATTATTATATTTTTATTATTATTATTTCTTATGTGTTTCTCTTATTTCAGTTGACTTGGGGTGACTTTGTAATAGCAGGCATGCACGACAGCCTCAAGCGGATCCTAATAATGCCTGACCTATATGAAAAGTATCCGAACTTGAAACGGATATCCGACAACGTTGCCGCCATCCCTAAAATAAAGGCGTACATTGACGCATCTCCTAAATATGAGTTCTGATTAAAGGAAAGTTTAAAAAAATCAATACTACGAGTATTTTGTTACCAAGCAATTTTATTATAGTTTAGGATTTTGTTTAATTTTATAGGTTTTGTTTGCTACTAGCTAGTTTATTAGATATATTAGTAAAGGACTATTGTCCTTTGGTGGGCGGTATGTCTAGTTTGCATAACACTAAGCGTAATGTAGGTCGTTTATAATTTTTTAATCCAGTCGCAATAAACCATTCATAAGGATCACCCGTGTCTCTTTATTTTACAACGCAGCATTCAAACAATAGTTAAATCAGTTAAACAAGATACAGTCCATTATAAACTTTAAGTTCAAAACACACGTGAACGCTGAGAGAGTACACAGCCTAGAAGAGTTACAGTGCAATTTATAAATTATGGTGTTATGGAAAGTTCATTTAGGTTTCTAAAATAAAGCTCGTCATTGTATTGCAACAACGAAGACGTCATTTCGAACACCTGCTTTGAATTCAAAATGTTGTACTTACTAAGAAATAAAATGTATGGGAGTGATTAATGTATCATTTTTGGATATTTCTAGTTTTTAAAAAAAAAGTTATTATTGTCATTTTGCTCATTAGGTAATGTACTTTCAATATCAGTTACAAGTTTTCTGATATTTATAATAGTAACGGAATAATCGCCTGTGCACACTTAACGATTACACCCTGTATACAATGGTCCGAAGTTAGCGGTCGGGCCGCGGTCCCCAGGCAAGTGACATCGCCTGGCGGAGATCTCCACTTTTCCTCCACAGTTACTAACCAAACATTATCTGTAGACGATGAATCGAGTGGTTTTTGTTAAAGCACATGAATCATCTGATGATAAGTGTGTAAATCGAACCAAGGTCACCGATGCGTTGTCGGTTGTCATCAATTGCTTTTAAAACGCTAAGTAACCATTCATGAATAAGGTAAGGTGCACTTGAAGAAACGACATGTGTGTGTTTTAGCCGAGAACATTTACGTTTGTTCTATCTTACAGACTGGAAGAATTTCGTATTTAAGCTATACGTATCGAGATAATAGACAGTGTTAGTCTTGCCCCGTGTGTTAGTCTTCCCCACCTTACCTTATATTGGGAGGAGGGTGATTTTTTAAGATTATTAAAAAATATTAAGTAGGTACCTATTATTAATTATTACAAATTAAAATTGGCGTACGGAAGCAAAATAACTATAATTATACTATTTAGTATGAATAACGATCTGATATTTCGATGTGTCATTACACACTTTTCATTTGATATCCACTATCACAACAAAAATACTAGTTGGCGTGCCAACTTACTTGTATATTATCGACATTACGTCGGCTCCTACGAATAATGTCGTAACTCACAAATCGTAATTTTACAGAAGAGTGTTCTAAAAGTATTGTAAAAACTAATAACATTTACGGTTGCCTGTCGTATGCAAATTCACCTAATGTACTAATATTTTTATTTCATATGACGAAACATCCTACTCCCTACTAATATTGCAAATGTAAAAGTTTGTAAAGATATTTAGATGCTTGGATTTCCTTCAGGCGCTAACCGTTGTACAGATTAACATGTTTGACACACTCAAATAACTTTTAAAAATAGAACACAGCATAGATTTTATCCATAAAGAACTTTCTTATGAAACGATGCAAACGTAATAATAGTAAAAACGCATTTTTGTGGGTTACGACAAACGTTGGAGGGGTCGATTATTGTGGTCGCTTTGTATCTTGATTTGATAACGATAATAATTCCAAGCGTCATGACTTCCCTATATCGCATTAAATTGCTACGTTAGGCTTGTATTTATCTTCTGCACAGTACACAATTACATTTTAGGGAAATCGGTACGTTCTACATGTAATTTAAAAAGTCATATAACGTGTTTGATTTTAGACATTTAGCCTATTTTTGTTGGAAACTGTGTGTTCTGTGATATCGTTGAAAGTAAGTATGAGTTATTGATAAGGTAAGGTGGGGTAAGACTAACACACGGGGCAAGACTAACACTGTCTATTATCTCGATATGCACTTGAAGAAACGACATGTGTGTGTTTTAGCCGAGAACATTTACGTTTGTTCTATCTTACAGACTGGAAGAATTTCGTATTTAAGCTATACGTATCGAGATAATAGACAGTGTTAGTCTTGCCCCGTGTGTTAGTCTTACCCCACGTTACCTTAATTAATAATAGAGTGTAATTATTGTGCTAGGTCATTTTAAATGGCCTTGTAAATGTTTTTCAGTAAAATGTCGAAGGTGGTAGTTCATTATTTCAACGCAAGGACCCTGGGTCAGGGACCTCGCACGCTGCTGGCGTACGGCGGCCAGGAGTTTGAAGACCATCGCCTGACCAGAGAAGAATGGCCTGCTTTCAAACCTAGTGAGTGTTCTGTTATTCTATTCTATTGATAGTCAATTTTTAGCTAAAATAACTGTTATGTTATGTACTAGCAAGCGACGCCGGCCGTGTTATTTTGCTGTTTTCACAATATTTTTTATTGCTGCTTCTCTCCTATTCATCATAGCGTGAAGTGTGATGTTATAATAGCCTATGGCTATAGAGGAAGGAGGATAGAAGACAATAAAAGGAGGAGCTATAGAGGCTATCTTATACTAAAATAATTTTTCAAATCAGTCCAACAGTTTCTGAGATTAGCGCGTTCAAACAAACAATCAAAATGAAAATGGAAGATATGCGAAGATGTTTCTATCTTTTAATTTTCTGTGTAAATGTGTAATGCAATGGCGGATTTAGGGCGGCAAGAACCTCTACCAATGTGAAATTCCTGTGAGGGTCAGGATTTAACTGAGTTGTTAAATAAGGTCATGTCAAATCAATTGGCCTGCGCATCGCTTTGGTAAAATTTTGCTATTGATTTGTATAAGGCGTTACGTAAATTTTAACTGGAATTTTTTAGCTGTATAAAAAGTGCGAAGAGCAGTCTATTTCTTCCAGGAGCTTTAAACTATCTTTATAGCATAGAGATGCAGTTAATTTTGCATTAATTAATATAAGCAGTAATAGTCTTCGCACAACCTCTTCAAATAAATGAAGCATTAATATTATTAACGACAACTAATATTCTCATTAACATCTATTACTAACAGGACCTATTAACCAACTAACAGTCCCCGTCCTAGTCGAAGTTTGTTACGATGTCCATGGGCGGCAGGGGTTGGTGGCACTGTCAGCTCGTTTGTTATCCTAAAACCATGTTAAAAACCCACATAAAAACCGAAGCTAAAATCTATCTATATTAATAATTTCGTGCAGGGGTACGGTAGACTCGATCGAAACTTTATATGAATAACAAAACATAAAAAAATAATGATTTCGAGTCGACAAATAATTTGTTATGGCACTGACAAACAAACCGCAGTCGCCATTTTAGTTAGATGACAAACGTTCCGTTTAACATATAAATAAAATGATTTTTTATGAAACTTATGTGGCAGACGAAATTTTACGCGAGCGAAGCCGCGGGCAACAGCTAGTACCTATTATCATAATTTTTTAATCCTTCCAGAAACTCCGTTCGGTCAAGTGCCAGTGTTAGAATGGGAAGGCAAGATGTTTGGTCAAAGCACCGCCATTTGTCGGTTCCTTGGTCACAAGTACGGTCTCGTTGGAGACACTCTTGAGGAAGACTTGGAGATTGATCAGAATGTTGACTACTTTAAAGATTTAGTAGCAGGTAACGTATGAAGCTTGGTTAAAGATGTTTGGCAAATGATAACAATGTTAGTTTTAAATGTACTTGGATGGATGGATAATGGACAGCAGTTCACCTAATGGCAAAATTACATATCTGCCGGTAAAAGGCGAAATCAAATAGACACTTTTTCGGAAAATATGTACCTTCCTATCTATCTATTTAAATAAAGATTAAAACAAAATTGTTAAGGCAAATAATTTTACAAAATATGGAAATATTTTCCGCAACTGACGGTATTTCATAGAATTGAACTAATAAAACCATTTATTTATCTAAGAATATCGTTTTTTTTTTATATTTTTGCTAAGACGATAAGTAATTTTATTTTCCAGAAGCGTCAGCTATATTCCGTGAAGAGGATCAGGAAGCTAAGGCGAAAAAACAGGCAGAAGCTACCGAGAATGAATATCCACGAATACTGAAGAAATTGGAAGAAATCGTTGTGAAGAACAATGGACATATTGCTTGTGGGAAGGTGAGAATATAATAGATATTTAATAAAAATAAAAAAATTGCGGTTTTCCCGCTTCTTTTTGACCTGTCAAAGAGTTTGTGACGCGTTTATCTGTAGCATGTATGTCTATGGTTGGCGGCAAGTTAATGTCAAGAGTCGTTTGTTAATTTTACTGCTATTTCCATAAACATGTGTAATTATTCGACAGTATCAAATATTATACATACCAGTAATTAGCTTGCACCACAAAATAGAAGTTAAGATCCTTATTAAGTGGCAATGGAATTTATTATTTATTAGTAATTGCACAGAGTAATGACGTACATATTTATATTAATTCTGCTAATGAATAAAGGATAAGTTTATACAGATACTATAAAGTTTATGTGTAATGTGATTTTTCAATGTTTTTTTTTATTCCAGCTGACATGGGGCGATTTTATGATAGCAGGAATGTACGATGGCCTTAAGATGATATTACAGATGCCAGACCTTTACGAACAGTATCCGAACTTGAAGAGAATATATGAAAACGTAATCGCTGTTCCCCAAGTAAAGGCTTTCATTGATAAAGCCCCTAAAACGGATTATTAAAATTTTACAACACTATTTTTTTCTAACTTTTTTATTGGTTACTGTTTACTTTTGACGCAATAAAAAGGTAATCAATGCAAAATAAATCTACATACCCTGATGTATTACTAAATCATTTATTAAACAAGTTTTATTTTATTAGTTATGTACCTAATAACTATTGTCTTGAGGTGGTTTAGGTATATCTAACAAGTTCCCGTACGCAGTACTATGACGTCAGGTCCCCCGCAGTAGAACAAACATATCTTGTTCCTGTAGGTGGTACCATCTGTCCCACAAACCGGCGAGTCCAGATCTGGACAGGTGCAGGCCTCCAGCACAGCCATCAGGCACAGTAAGAGAACAGCTGGGGACAGATGTGGAACGACTTGAGAATGTATTGTTTAGTGAATCTGATTAGTATTTCTAGTGAACAGTTATACGTGAATGTACTTAGTGGTTGAGTATTTATAAGATAAAAAATCGGATTAGGCTACGAGTGTCCACCATTTCCTTAGATACAATAGTTTAAATTAATTTATATTAAAAACTATAGAACAGGAAGCCTTAAATCACAGCACAGTGTCTTCTATATTGTTCAGTAAAATGTCAGTAGATATAAGTGTAACCCTAAAGAAACTGCATAACTTTTCATGGTTTGTAGTTTGGTATTTCAATAAGAAATTTTAATAGGAGTCTGCCAATCCGCACTAGGCCAGCGTGGTGGACTATGGCCTGCACGCCTCACATTGCGAGAGGAGACCCGAGCCCAGCATTGGGACAGTTATGGGTTGCAATGATGATGATTTCAATAGACAATCAAACGACTAGAAAAGTCTTAAGAGAAATACAGTATAATTTTAATACTTTTATTTAATACTTAAGCTTGAACAAAATCAACAAGGTCCCGGTTTAACGACTGTGATAGACCCTCCGCATGAGGAGACACATCCAGGGTGTTTGTAGGTCTTGCCATCTGACCCACAGACTGGATTGTAGTCGCCTTTAGGACACCTACAGCCTGGGCTGTGGGACAACCCACTCGCAAGACCCAGGAGAAAAGTTAAGAGAACTGAAATGAAAGGAAATTTATTTGAAGTCGGTTGTGTTTACGAAAGTCAAAAAATTGCTTCTGATACATCTATTACAAGTGGTCTTGAAAGAAGCGGCAAAGAAGGAAACGTAAATTGGTGTTGAATTTTTTTTATTTTATTGGTATAGTAGGGGTTCTCCATAAAATTATTATAGGTGATACAAATTCGCCAACAACATGGCAAGCTATAACATTTTGTTTGGCGAGTATGGCAAGATGACTTATAAACGGTTCTCTACTAAGTACGGGTCTCCCCTCTTAACTGAGAAGGCCAAGGCCCAGAGAATTCTCCGCCACGTTTCTCCAGAGTGGACTAGCGGAGGGGTTAGTAGTCTAGTTTCAGAAGCCCTCCGACATGGTTTAACGACTGTCACTTAACGATAACAACCCGGACCGATGACTCAACTAGCCGCCTGAAGCACAACAACTCACAAGATTTTTTTTGCCACTAGCGGTCACCATTAGTTACTCATAAATACATACATAGATAGAATAATAATGTACAATTTATCACTCTAAAAATATGCATATAACTCAGACCAAAAATTTATGTAGTTAAAAAAACAATGCTTTAAATAAATTATGATAACGTTTCGCGGTACATTTGCGCGGGAGGCCAAGCTCGTTGACATACGTCAAATCTTTAAAAAAAATTATAAAACTGATCTCATTTTTTTTCTGAAGACTGGGTCTGTAATTTTTGGGTCTGTGACATATAAAAAAACGAAATTGAAGACAAAATTATGTTAAGTACTCAATAAGTTCAATCAGTATAATAATAGGGACCTACTTATAGTAAACAGATAAGTACACACTTAGGTATTGATGGCACGTATTATCACGTGAATAATCACAAGACAGATGCTAACAGTTTAAAAAATGCTTATTTATTTTACCAATTTCAGTATTATTATCACCTTAAAACAAATATTGTGAGGAATACTGCGTTCCATTTCATACCAAAACGCGCGGAAAAGGAACCTAATTTCTAATTTGATACAATAGGTACCTAAAGGATGGTGATTTGATAGCAAACTACAGTCCATATTTTTACTTGTCTTATTTATTATTACCTACTTATAGTTTTACGTGAACTTTGTACCTAATGGAAATCACACATTTTCACATTATTCACACTTTTTTAGTAATGTTTAAGGGATTTCATCACTTCAATATCACATATTTTATGTTTAAATAATGCCTGTTGGCCTAGTTTTTGTTTTAAAAATGAGGCAAGTAAAAAAAAACGGATAACTAATCATAGGATTAACTTAAATAGCAGGTTAGAGATTACTCTCTGCCCATTTTTGTTTATTATTTATGAATATTATTCAAGCAGAAACAAACATATATTAAAGTTAGTTGTTGTTTAAATTGGCCCTTTGCCCCCACTCTACCTAATTGTTAATTTTCAGGATTCCTTAAGCGAATTCCGGATTTTTGCGCTCAATTTAAGGTTTATGACCTTTTGGTCAGCAAGAACAACTTGTAGTGAAGCTCATAACCAAAGACTACTATCTCATAACATAAAAAATGGAGGCCTTGCCGCCTTGTTATAGATACTAATTTAAATAAATTTAGTCACAAAAATATTATGTCTTGTATGTAGTTAGCAATTTCACAGCACTGCGAGAATGCTTATCAAATGCTACAAGTATGACTAATAACTAATTGGTTGAGAATGTCAGACGCGATTTAAAATACTTTTTACGATTTGCATATAATTGTGTTATCTAAAATGTTTTTATAGTAGGTACCTATTGTTGGATATGATAAAGATACAGGCCACATAGGTACAAAATTCTGTTGACATATAGAAAAGTATTCTATTGAATAATGGCAAATAATTCAATAGATTTTGCATCTAGAGTAATCTTTACACGTTTTTATCAAGTAATAAATCAGAGCTAAGTGTTTACAAGCAATTTCTTTTTCCTACGTATAATATAAGAAATGAAACTTACCGAAAATGATGTTTGTAATTGAAATATTCATTTTTTGTTGTTTGAAGACATCCAGTCAGTCTCGAATCTCGCTAACGTGTGACAAATAGCAAATAACAACATATTTGTGACAGGCGTCATTGCAATATGCACTGCTAACCACAACGTTATGTTGTAGTAAGTAAGGTTCATTTTCTAATGGTTTTTCCGATTGTTTTCCTTGGTACTAATTTCTAAGTCGTAATTTTCAACATAGTTTTGCTATGCATATTAAATTAATGCATATATGCGATGTATTTTTTAAATTGCGGTTAATTTTAGTTATATTTTCTTTATCTATAGACAATGAGGTTATTGCTTCAATATGTTATTTTTTTATACGATTTTTCTAGTTTCTTGGTTTCTATAAATGTAACTTTAGGTATTCCTTACTGATTTGAAATTAATTTTCCGATAAACTAGTCGTAAGAAAAACGTGCAGGAAGACAAATTTTACCTCAATACTATAGTTGAAAGGTAAGTAGGTACCTATCACTAATCAGCGTTTGGATTGAAAGTCGCGTGTGCATCAAATAAAATATTTATTTTCCTTTTTTATACAAAATACCTACTTTATAAAATCCTACACAAATCATGTGAAGTACCTATCTACGACTGTGAGTTGATTCTAGACTTACAGAACTTACGATAATGATTTGCCACTATCACTAATACCTATAGTAGACAAAATTGCAAAATAAATATTATCGTAAAACTGTCGGAAGTTAACAATAAAAATAAATTACGCGTAAAAGAGGAGCAGTTAAAATAAATAACGTCATTGAAAACGTAAACATTATTAAATCACGTTAATAGATCCGTAACGAGCGTATCACGTATTTATTCTCGACACAATGGCAATTGGAAAACAAAACAATCATCTCCCTATATAAAGTCATTCTCCAACAAAAATTCAAATATCGAAGTGAAACGTTATTGTCTTTGGCTGAGCGAACACGCCGTTGCCATAAAAAAAGAAAAAAAGTGAGCCGTTCTAAAATGTCTGCCGTATTTAAGTTGACAGCTGTCATGTTGCTCGTGTGTGTGGTTGTTGCTCTAGGGGAAGCGCCGCCGGAACGTTCTCATCCGAAATCTGAAGTGCCAGAGCACCGTGGTGGGCCGCAAAAAGACCGCCATTTTGAAAAACGTTCGGTAGATGAAGATGGCGGCGATGATGATTTTAACGGACCGGCTTACGAGAACGCCTTTGAAAGACCTCACAGAATCCGGGTGATGCCAGGTTTCCTTCATTAATCGAATCAAGATTAAGGAATCGATTTAACATATCATATTAGTTGGGATTCGTGCAATGATTTATTTGTTAAGTTTTAATCATTTTGTCAATACAAGGCGTGAGCAATAACATTGGTTTTAATTTATATCTGTAATATATCTTATATTTCTCTTTCTTTTAAACACTCTTTCGGAATAACTTCTTAACAATTTTAGAAATGTTGGAATTTATTGGACAAGAAATTTTTAAGCAGCTATGTTAAATGTTAATCATGTAGTGAAGTAATAAAGAACAGCAAAATGCAAATTATACTTTAATTATAAATTTAAAAATCTCAGATACAACTTACAATTCTAAAGTAACAAATTACAATAATATGTTCATCAATAATATGTCAAAATATAAAATTGATATACAAAACAAAACCTTCTGCACCTACCTACAGGTATAGGTAGTTATGTATGTGTTATACAGATATAATTAGAAATTAAAGGAACTTACCAAGTGAAGTTCAATTTCAATTGTACGAGCTGCATAATCTCGAAATAATAATATTTGAATCTTATATTGTAGGTAACAAGAAACTGATATTTTTTGACAATCAGGATATTTATTTTGAACTCGATAAGTAAATATGTACTTTAACAGATACATCATATTTCGTATTTCTTTACGAAAACCTTGACATTTGTACATTTCTTACAGTTATTGTCATCTATCTAAAACTTGCTATTTTCTAATATTCAAGCACCGTTGATTCAGCATCTTAAAAAATACGTAAGTGAAAAAATCGTGAAAAACATAAAATACCCAAAAACACGGGTACTTTATCGAAATGTATCAATGAAACAAAAAAACATCATAGGATAAATTCTAAAAATATGAATCAATATTCAATTAATTATCCCCCATAACCGAGGATAAACTAAAATGTCAAAATAATTTTAACATGCATTCATGAATTTTAAAAAAACTACTCCAGTGGATGTTAGTAAAAATTAAAACATATTTATTATAAAAATAAATAAAATAACATTCGTATATACGAGTATAACTGTAATGGTTAAACCTATATCCAATATGTACTTAGTTCATCAATATATGTATGTAGATTTGGTTTTTGGTTTTAAAATAGATTTCATGAATATTTTTTAAGTATATTTAAATTTTTTAAGTATATTTTGTTTTTAATAGATACTCTGATATTTTAGATACTCTGATTTTCTGTTGATTTATTTATTGATTTCTTACTAAGAAATGATAATGGTCGTAAAGTTAGAGTATTATATAATTTCATTTTTTATAAAAAAATATTTTAAAAATAGTTTATAAAAATCTAAAAATGCCTAATGGTAAAATAAGAAGGACCTTTTTGACACGGTCAAATAACTATCTTACAAACTAAATATTTGGCACATTAAGAATTCACTGGCTCTTTGGGTTAATGTATTAGAACTTACAGCAATGTTAGTGCGATTTGCGATTGGTTAGTCAATAAATTAGTTTTTTACGGTATCACTACGAAATTTTGTAAAAATATCTGAAAATCGTTAATATTCCTTTATTATAACTTTGTACGTAAATTCATTAAACACATTTTAAATAAAATAGAAATCCAACACTAACTAACGGACGTCTGTGACTTTTGAAATCCGAGTAATCGCGACTCCGTATTACTGAGGTCCGTATAATTAAGTGTCTACTGTTTTTGGAAAATTCCGAAAATGAGGTACGTGAAAAAAGAAACAAAAGCAGGCGATTAGAGATCAACTAAAAACAGAAACACGCATTTTTTTAAGGAAATCCCGTATTGATACCGCAAATATACATTTAGCTAAACATCATAATTATTTTAATAACATTTTGGTACAACTGACGCCAAATAATAAAACTTACATCTTTGGAATAATGTTGTGTTTACAGGTAACAAATTACTTTGAAAAGCGAGGGTTAGCGAAAATATATCAAATATACAGTATATTCACGCGAAAATGTTATCTTTGATAGACAGTAAAACATTCAATAACACCAAATCAACTATAAAAATATCTTTAACATCTAAATATACATATATGTTTCCATAAGTCTGTAATGCCATTTAGTTACTTATCATAATATATTTATATCTTGTACATATAGGAGAAAATATATTCTTCAATTTGTTATCTGAAACCACTGTTATATAATTAGTTAGGCTTCTTTCCACACTGTGCATCGTTATCTTAAAATATTTAACGCACATCTTATAAACTAATAAAGTACATTATAATTTTAAATCTCATCGTATTTAGTTAAGAAGCTAAAATAGTTAGAAATCGATATTTCGACGTGGAACTTATTTTTCACATCGTACGAGTATTAAAGGCATATACGGCACAGGACACAATCCAGATATCGTCATAAAACATTTCATAATTATACTCCCGGACATCAGAATGGATCCACAAAAAAAAAATCATGACATTCAGACTAACATTATTTTATTATATCGATACCTATAAAAATATAATCAGGAAGCACCTATGGATATCAGAATCGATCCACCGTGAACTACTTATGTTTAAATGCCTAAAATAGAAATAACATAAGTAAAGTTAGATATGAACATAAGAAAAAAAGCAAAGTTGCTCAATTTTATTGCCCGGGAGTGTATTTCATGATTACAGTAATTAAGGTGACCAAATAATCTTTTAAGATAAAAGTAACGTAAAAAAAGATTAACGAAGAATTTAAATTACTTACCTATCTATATTGGTGTTTCAGCCATAGTTAACATTCACTTTGGCAAAAGTTACTCACATGTTGCAATTTTTGGTATCAGAATATATAGTGTGTCTTAATCTATAATTGTATACCATACCACTATCTTACAGGTACTCACGATGTTAGGTACTTTATATGCCAATATTTTGTATCCAGTTACATGAAACGTGGCCACGGCTAACCTTCAGTGACCTTGAAAAACATTTTGGCCGAAATATTGATAAGCTTGTGTCAAAAAAAATGGTTATTAAATACATATCGTAAGTACCTGCTAGCGATGTGGATGCATCATCTTTTCGTTATCTTACTTAATCATTTTCGTATCGTTTTCGAAGGTTCTAGTATTCGCGACGACAGTAGTACCCGAGGCTTCGGCATTTCTGGCAGAGTTGCTGCGGATGGATCTTGGACTGGTCGCTCACGTCCAGCCCGTCTGGTTTCTCCAGCGGTCTCTGGAAAATTGTTATAGAAAATTAACGCAATTGTCCTTTAAAATTCTCTTTTTCTCATCATCTCTCTCCTGAGGTCATTCTCTCCCACATATAACCCACAAATCGCTTTACTGAAAGTATTCAAAAGTTTTGAAAATACCAAGAAGTGCGTCTATTCAGAGTAAAGTATCCAGCAAGTTTTCAACCAACTTTTGTGGGATTAAGCTAGGCGGCAAAGACCTCAAATCTAACGACCTTTGACAGTTGACACATGTCAAAGTAATGGAGTGGAAAACGTTAACAAGGGCTGAAGATAGATGGAGCCACTTTTACCTTCTCTATCTCTCTCAACTCACCTGCTTATGAGGGAAGACGTTGATGCGACACTTGATGCACTCCTGGCCGTTGTTGGCCCAGGAATTCCCGCTCATCCACTTGCGCTTGCACTTGGGACACTTGTACTCCCCGAAGCACCGCTTCTTGCCCTGGTATGGAGTCAAACCCTCGCCTTTGGGACGGGCCTGGAACACAACATGGAGGGAATTAAATATACTACACATATGTATGTTCACTAGGTTCCCTATGTCTTGGTTGCCAGTTGCCATGTTCTCTCCGCGTGAAACTATAAAGGCCAATAGGGGCAATAGCGTCGGCCAATAAGAACAAAGAATGCCATGGACGATACCCAGATACAAAGACAGACCCAAGTCAAAAATTTTAATTCATTAATTATTTCTGCTCTTTCAACCGTTCTTTCTTTTTAGTATAAAAATGTATTACCTTACTCCACGTATTCAAAATCAAGTAGTTACTCATACCTAAACGTGATAAAACAGACTCGTATTTAAACTATTCAAGATTTAAAACGCTTGATAAATTTTTATGAATAAGCTTGTAAGATTAGCCTTTGTTTATGTTATATTCAGTTTCATTTTCGCCATGCCGTTGTCCAGCGCCATAATCACTAGAGGTCAAATATCACGAGGTTACGAGAGGAAATGCCACAAAGAACTCTTTGAAACACGATGCGCTGTTTATATGTGCCGCTGATAAATCATAGACAATATTATTTTAAACGAGATCCTTTGTTTTGTCACAGATTAAATGAATTACTAGTGTGTTCTGAGAAATGTGTAGTCTATAGAGTCTGTTAGTTAAAATCTGAGTTCTTCCACCTCGAAGTTATATGCTTAGGTTTAGGGCATTAGGTTATCCTATCATTTGCTTCAGTACAGAATCCGTTGTTAGGAAGCTTGCGAATTACCAACGTAAACATCAGAAATTTTAATGCTTCCCAAGGGTCTTGACATGGTTTAACGATTGTTACCTAACGATAACAACCGGGACTAAGGGCCTTCTGGAGTACGAAAACGTTCAAGACATTTATTTGCCACTAGTGTTCATCCACCTACTTTCTATCCGCGTCCACAAATCTGAATTCGTGGACGCTTTTAATCGACGCAAGTCACCGGACTATGATCGCTTTTAAAGATCAGCAGCTACTGCCTACCTTCTCAATCTTCACCATCAAAAGTCGCAGGATAAATCAGTTAATAGTTAAATATCAAGACGGTGACAACTACCACGCTACGTGGCGTCTCCGGCGTCGTACCGGGGCAGTCTTATAATGAATCATTAATCGTTATTCCTGTGGACAGACATAACCGTTGAATATTTTGGCATCACGCCCGACCGGTCAGACAGACAGACACGCCGCGAGTGTTCATTACCACTGGAACGTCTGTGATCTTCATCGGTAATTGTTGTTCGTTATAAACAATACTTCAACGTATGGCATAATTAATGGAACGAAGGGAAGCTAATTGAAGAAGAATTTAGAGTAAGAATATCCGAAAACATCTCACTCTCTTGAGTTCAACAATCGGGGCCTTTCAGTATCGCAGCACCATTGACGGGGAGAAAACACAGATGGCACTGTTTTCCCGCCAAAAGTGATTAGTAGTTTTTTTTTGCGTTACCTGTGGACAGTCGCCAATGTAGTGTCCTTTCTTGAAGCACAAGTGACACATGTAGGCCGGGGGCGGAGGCCGAGGGGGGCGTCGCAGGGAGAGCGCCGCGAGCTGCTCCGCCATGGAGCTGGTGTCGTCGGCCGGCGGGGCGGAGCCCGGGGCTGCGGTCGGCAGCGGGCCCCATACTGAGCCCGGCACCCACTGGAAATAATTAGTTTTAATTTTATTACAGTTTAGTCAAAGTTGTTGAAATTGACATTTATTAGGTTACATCTTTGGGTAGCGTGGAAACCATGGATAGTAGAAATAGACAAAGGATACACCAGTAACGCTTTCTTTGTACAACGCTTCTTATGATGATAAATTGCAGCTAAAAAACTTAATAGCAAAACTTACCAAAGCTAAGTACTTATTTATTTTAATTGCTACGAAGACACTTCAATTAAGCACCGAATTTTTCCTACTCTACCTTATTACCTAATTCCTTTATACTCGAACAAAATTTAAATTTAATTATTAACCTTTAAAATTAATGTCATATTAATTTATTATCAATCATCCAGGCATATCTTTAATTCGAGCATAGTTACGTTAAAAAAACACATTGGGTGTGACTATAATCCATTATATTATAGGTTTAGGTTACTATCTGAATAGGTAATTCATAACTTTATTAAGATCATAAGGGTCCCGAATCGATTGTAAAGATTAACTCTATCTATACAATTGGAGAGCATTAAACAAATAAAAAAGACATGAATTCAACTCACACAACGGCGGGGAAGAGTCACCCACATTTCAAAAACAGAACATAAATAAAATCGGGCGCGCATTATGTTAGCCGGTGACCTTTTAATATCTGGACCGATCTGATACATCCGGCTGATTATAATCAATATTACTCCTACGATCTTCAATCACTATTGTATCGATGTTTCGCATCTGTATTTCGATTAAGTTTTGTGTCTCGATTGCTATTGCTATAAAGTCGATTCTCAAGTTGGGAAGCCAGTGTGACAGCAATTTTTTTGTATTATCTTTTTTTTTATAAACTGTATTTAGTAAAAAACTTAGCGAATGGAAAATATTAATTTAATTATGCCTTTTCTTCTCCTAATGTGATTGATGTAGGTACTATTGACGCAATATTATTATGATTGTAAGACTAGTCATAACGCTATTCTGGCAACTTTTTGTTCAAGATTTAGGAGACATTTCAAATCGTGACTAGTATGCGCGAAAATATTACAGAAACAAATCCATTTTAACACGACATTCGCGTCGTAAAAAATGAGGAGGCAATTTTAAAATTGGAACATTCATATTTTAATTTTTAAACATATTTTAAAAATAAATTGTAACTGGCCAATGTTTTATCGGTTTTGTTGGATATCGTATAACTAATTTTTTTTTTCAATATTAAAAATAGTTCTCAATTATTACCGATGTTTCCCATCCCTAACGATAAAGTGAAGGAGATAAATACAATCGGGTTTAATTAATACTCGCCACAATCCGATTGGGAGACGCGACGCGGCGCTGGCGTCGCATCTGTTGTTCGAATTAGTGATCGTTCGACGTTCCAATTTCGAACGTACGGTTACATTGTAGCAACTTTAAATAATGTCATGAGCCGATTTATTATTTAAGAAATAATTAGAAACAATAGGTTACATCTTGTATATCTTTAACTAACGGCCTTATGTAGGTATCTACAGATAATAAATATGTGCACAATAGGTATAAAAGTTATAGGTATGTTGGTAATAAATAATTTGCGGCTAATATAACCAGGGAATAACCCATGCTATGTCATGAAACTGAATGCGTTACGTTGATAAAACTCCCGGTATTCTAATAAAATTGAACAATAAACAACCGCCATCGTATCCGCCATACACCGTTTCCGCTGTTTTTCCATATTTCACGACTAATTTTAATAAAACGTATGGGCTATCGGATTATTCTTGGAAAATTATAGGAGCAATAGGAAATGCCACTGGCATTCCGCAATTAACGTATCTACTAATTATATCTTTCTCTTTCACATTTTACTTTCTACTTAGTTATAAAATACATAATATTAGATAACATTAGGTAGGTATTTAAGCTACTAATCAGACTTATTTGATTCGTCGCCCACTTTGCAAATGAATCAAATTATTCTGTCGAGATACTCGTATAATCGACATTCAATTTAAGTATTTGTAATTGGAGCACAGAAAAAAAACGATTCGAGAACGAATACCGATTTTAATCGATCCTGCGAGTAGGTTTTATAAACTTGGACTACCCATTCGAGCTTGTCGTAGTGTTCGGTACTCGTTCTATTCCAATGGTGTATAGTTTCAAGGAATTGCCACATCCGTCGACGGAGCTCGCACCTTTGAAGAGCGACACCTAACGAGCTGAGGTGTAATTATGTCCATAATATTGACGGTTGACGAGAACATTTCTAAGAATTACATTTAATAACCTTTGTGCTTCGGTGAACGTATTCGGTAACTTTTTTTGATGATTGTGGAGTTCAATAGCTGAAAAAGCCAAAAGTCATAATAAAAAAAAAAGATTAGGTAGGAGTCAATTGTGGAGCTGAATGGCTGAAAAAGCAAAAAGTCATGGATTTTGAAAAAAAAAGATTAGGTAGGTACTTCCTTAGCTTATTTAACTTCAACTACAACACAACAATGTCGTATCATGTTGTATTTTTAAAATATTTAACATAGCTGCACACCTAATTGGGAAATCTAACTAAAATTACTAAAATTTTAAACGTCCAAAAATAACATTTTCTGTATTTTTAACCGATTTCAAAAAAGAAAGAGGTTATCAGTTCTACATGTATGTATGTAATTTAACTGTCTGATTGAAAATCTAATGTCAAAACATTCTAAGAATGAAAACAAAATATTGCACCAAAATGATTCTGTTTCAGAACAGCTGATGCGTGGGCGCCATTATTGTTTGTTTATTCTTCCTCTAAAATTAATACATTTCCGTTGATAATAAATTATGTATGATGAACGGTTTTTAAATTTAAAAATTACCGGTTATTTTCCTGGGATATTTACCCAATTCACAGATTACAAATACCGGTTTAGAATTAATTTAACTTCAAAACTATTTCTAAAAAACTCTACAGTTATCGTTAAAATGATGTAGGTACCCATTTTTGTTATACACATTTAGTGAACACTATGACAGTTTCAAATAGTTTTAAAATTATTTATTGACTGTGGTTTCCATTATTTAAAAAAAACACTTACAGGTGTAAGTTAATTCAAAAACAAGCGATAATAAACAGTGTTTAAATTCATCTTATGACATTTTAATGGTAAGAGTACTTAGAACAAAAGTCAAAGATTTCATTGATTACAATAAAATTGGCGCGCGCGGGAAACATCGTCGCCATGTTTACGTTGCCGTAAACATCTGTTAAAATCTGTTTGATGTCACACACCTAACAGTAAGTACATTATACAGTAAATCGTGGCAAGAAGGAGATATTAGTTTAAGAGCTATGATGCTTATGATTTTTAATTTATCCATGTATCTATGTTGATACTATGACAGAGAAACTGAGGGTTTAATTTCCACGTAGAAGAATTTTTTTTTCTGTAAAAAAACAAGAAAACTTACAAACGTATACATGTCACGGTCCAAGTGAATAATTTAGTATCATCCATAATGCCCGGGATTTTAAAAAATCTACACAAATTGGTCATTGTGGTTAATTATTAACGGGAGCTATATTATGGAAAATACCCACTTTTAGGGCAAAATGATAGAAAGGTGAACGCACATTTTTCCGACAAGACTTTAGATCTTCAATAGTCCTTCATTGCCACCGCTAGCTACAACTCTGCACCTGGTATAAGTGAAGTTGTATCAATCATCACCTCCATATTTGACCCGGGGTCATGGCGCTATACCGAACGTGGCGTTCCCGGTGCCGCGGATGACCGGGAGAGTTATATTTAGCAGCACGACCACACCTGATGGTTAGCATCACTGGAATAAGCGACGGGAACTTGATGGCGCGGTCTATGAACTCTTGTTTTGGTGTACAACAATATTAGATTTTCAGAACCAAAAACCAAGAACCAAAAAATCAGAATCACTTTATCTTATTAAATGTTGTGTCAGAATAATTTGGGAAATGGGCAGGAGAAAGAAGAAGAAATGTTGTTACAGAGAGTATTGTAGTCCTATTATATTTAACTATTCTATAGTGTGTCTAAACACATGAGAAACAACATTACAGATACTCTGAAAATTCTATTTTGCCAATTTATAATATAGGTCTATCAAAATAAAATGCAGTTGATAATGGGCTTGCAGTTTACAGCACAGACTGAGCCTTAAAGTATAAAACTTTTAACAAAGGTGAAAGCCGTAAAAGAGTTGAAAAAGGGCATGGAAATTCTGAATCATAATAGTAATCTATTTTTGTGAAACAATTCAGAATTTCTAAAGAAAATTTTAATATGATCATAAGACTAATCGTCCTCTAAAGTTCTCGCTGTTTTTCATACTCCATTTCATTGAACCTACATTAACTTGGCCAGAGATTTAAATTAAATGTTTTATGTAAATGGATGGCGGTATAAAATCGGATGCGAGATCTATTTTGGTGGGTTTATTTTTGTGTTTCATCGCTAATGAACGTCGTCACTCGAACGTAACGTTATTCGGTCAGATTTTTCACGACGATCCATTAAGAGATTTTAAAAGTCCATGTCTTAAAGCAGCTTTTGTAAGGCCAAAGTTAATTAAACGATAGTTTAATGACGTTAATTTCAGTTTTATTTACATCTTTAGCATTATTGCGAATTTCGGATGTGTGCTGTCAACTTCATGTTGATTTTCTTGGTATTATTTAATTAAAGCTTTTCATGCAAAACACTTTTTCCTTGTTTTATTTCCTTTCCGGGACTATGTGGTCGCTTA
>LGAG01000775.1:358005-370927 GCA_001278395.1 Lerema accius
AGCATATTTAGGTAGGATATGTTATTAGACAGTAATTTTTTTTGAGCGTATGTATGTATGTCAATTTTTTGGCACGCTCTAGAGCCTAAACGACTGTGAGAGACATAGGATTTTTTTTATAATCTCTGGCAATTACAAATTTAAATGGCATTAACAAAAAGATTGCACTACGTAATGTCATAAAAAAACTTTCTTTTTTCAAATTTGGAACATGTGTTTGGGATCGGTACTCGAGAAATCGTATGCTGCGCCCGCGCAACTATTGTTTTTCTCATTCCCTTGTGAGTGGTCACGTTGTTTATTGCGTTCCAGGAAACATCTGCATTTACAATAGCACACAAAGTAATGGACCTATCTAATGTTTAAAAAATACTGGCCAAGTATAAAGCCATGAGCAATGTATAAACCATTGTATTAGTTGTTAACACGTTTTCAACGATCTTGTAAGAAAAAGTAAACAATCCTACAGTGTCTTTTTTATTGTAATTATTAGTTTAAAAGCAAGACGGACACAAATAAAAAAAAATTAAGAATAAATAATAATTTAATGTTAAAACAAATTTCTATTTACTTCTAAATATTAATTTTTTTAATGAATGAAATGGATGAAAGAAGTGCCAAGATTGTTTACTTTTTCCTACAAGATCGTTGAGTAATTATTCGTAAACTTTTATCGCTTTTTTGTAAGAGAGAAATATTTTGTTGAAATCAATCTAGCTGTTTTAGAATCAATGACAAATACGTATATACCTACGTTACGTACCTACACACGTACTATAGGACAATACTATACACGTACTACAGAATATATTTAACATAATGCGTACGTTAGAGGTCAGTGATTATTAAATGAATAAAAATAATCGCTGTCATCAGTCGTAATGAAAAATAAATGTGACATTTACGACAAAAATATTCCAAAATTGACAGTGCTGGTCTAACTCGCAGTGTTTGAATTTTTCTAAACTTATTTGAGTTATATTTTAGCGAAAAAAGTAGAAATATTTTACTGTTTTAGAAAGTGTAAACAAAACTCTTATAGTTTATACGAGAGAAGTTATTGTGTAACGGTATACTTCAGGTAAGTGAGCACATATTTTAACTATCGGAGTATTTTATCTATGCAACTAAAAAAAAAATCGAAGTGTCTGTATGTAATATTAAAATAGCCGCTTTTTATTACTAAATTCATACGTATGTATACCGTATACATACTATTTTTTATTTATTTATGTTTTTCTTTTTGACCCGGCTAATCTCCGAAACGGTTGGACCGATTTTGACGGTCTTTCACTGGCGGATAGCTGATGTAGTAAGGAGTATTTTAGGCTACTTATTTACCTTCGTTTCGGCATAAGTTTACCGAAACGAAGCGAGGGCGGGTTCACTAGCTTACTAAATAATGCATAACAAACATTTTTAGAACCCTTACTGGATTAGAACCAGCAACTCTCCCAAATTTTGCAAATTTTAAATATATATAAAAAGTCTTAGTTAAACGTACCTATGTTCTACGTGAAAAGACTTCAATTTGGAGACTTTTTTTTAGTCTTTTTTCCTAGGAACCAGACAGAAACACGATAGGAATGCATGCAATGTAACGAACGCGAAATACTATTTGTTTCTACTAAGAACGTAACACATCTATGATATAAACTATCAATGAATTTAGTTTAATAGTAGTTAGTTAACGGCTAATATAATATCATCTTAAATAAAATTATAATTAAAAAAAATTAAACCAATTTCAAAAAAGGTAACTGAAAAGTACGAAATAACGGATTAGGGACATACTTAGAATTTCCTTTAAGGTCGGTGTAGTTTTACTATGATAACTATATTGCCACCATACAAGCGACAATAGCCGGTGCAAATACACCAAATGAATTATGAAACCGGTGACACAGCTATAAACAAGGTGTGTTGCCGTCGGAAGTACATTCGTGTGGGGTCAGTGTGCCAACTTCTACATATCCAGGTTACTATTAGAAGAGGTTTCCGCTTTTAACAAAGTATAGATTACTAGACGATGCCCGCGGCTCCACCCGCGCAAAAGTCGATAAACAAAATATTGATTTCATCCCAAGGGAACCTATAATCGGGATAAAATGTATCCTATGCCCTATTCCTGGATGCAACCTATCTGTGTACCAAGTTTCAGCTTAATCCGTTCAAAGGTTAGAGCGTGAAGGAGGGACAAACATCCAAACATCTTTACAAACTTTCACATTTATAATATTAGTAGGATACATGTATACCTCGTTTTTTTTCGTTGTAATTTAAAAGGTAAACAATCTTACAGTGTCTTTTATGTGTAATTATCAATTTAAAAATAAGACAGACACAAATTTAAAAAAACTAAAGAATAAACAATAATTATATGTTAAAATAAATTTCTGTACTTATACCTTTAAATATTTTTTTTAATTAATGAAATAAATTAAAGTTGTGCCAAGATTGTTTACCTTTTAAATCACGACGAAAAAAAAGAGGTAAAATTATATAGGGCACTAATAAACCGTCAGTGACGTAATTATACTATGGGAAAGCACCATGGGCCCCCACAAGGAAAGGGCCACCGTTCAGACAGGGACCCCTACCCGGAAAGGACCACCGAAGCAAAAAAAAGAATGATATTCGTTTTATAAAATGACGGATGACCTAGTAAATTTTAGTTGATTTTACATTGGGAAATGGCCTCACAAATCGTATAAGGTCGTAGCGACAAAGCTGACATTTCATTTCCAATCTATAAGTAATGGAATTATAAGCTGTTCTATTTTTAAGCAGCAGTATTTTTTTTATTTAAGTATTAACTTCCCCCATCTCCCCTTGACAGCTAGTGAGTGAAATTTTCAAGTGCTTTCAAAATAAGTAAGATAAAGTCCCTCTGTTAATATTGTAAGAACCTGATTCAAAGATTACAGAGTATAGGTAAGATAGGAAAAAAAAATTGGTATGTTCGTAAACGACTTGAGTACAGATATTTTTTTAAACTATAAATTCTATAGACGTGTGTTAACTTAGAAATACCTCTTCGAACTATAAAGTATACCTACCAACTATACGAGTACATTCCGGATATAATTTGTAACTTAATGCAACTATATTTTTAAAATGAAGTAAGTGCATATTTCATTTCCATTTGTGCTTTTGTCAGAACGGCAGCGAGATGCGATATATTAATAAAAAGAAAAGTATAATATCCCTAATCACATTTCTTGTCAAATTGATATAACGGTTACTATTTGAGCTCAATCAACAAATATGAAAATAAATATGTCACGGGTGATTTAGGAGAATGGGAACTTTAATATTTTACCCTGGATCCACTATTTATTTATCATTATTTATCTATAAAGCAGTAATTCGATCTTTCACTCGATTTTAAGAGAAGACTCGATTCAAGTTGACGACAACACATTGACGTAAATAAGTTCCAAAAAATCGAAGCTCATTGCATTGCATCGATTCATATCGCGCAATTTTATAGCTACCACTCATCGCTTCACTACATCAGTCAGACGAGCGTCTAATCTCCATTGAAGTGTACGTTTGAGGGTATTATTTATTACTTACGTGCGGTCGTTGCACTGAACAGTCCGCGGCACAGTTTCAAGATGTTATCACGGTAATAGTAGCCGCAAATTGCTGCTACCAGCGTTCACGGAATCTTAAGGCGTTGGCTGTGGTTTCAGACTTCAGTGAAAAGTATAGGTAAAGGTATAGTATAGGATATTATAATCATTAATAAGTATTTGATTGTCGAATAAAGTACATTTAACTTGACAAAATTGCTTTCACAATAAACCACATATTATGTTGTGGTTTATTAATACATAATTCTTGGTATATTATACAAAATACATACTTATAATAATTATAATACGAACAAAAAATATGTAACTTAATAAAAGAAATTTAAATAGGTATTCGTGAAATTTAGTTATAATTTTTTTTATTCTGCCCACCTCACAATAAAGAAAAAAGTTAAAAACTATTTAATAATTTGAACAAATACGAGTTGTTATATTTACCCTTTCTTTGCCTGTATGTAAATAGCTCGGTTCGGAAACTTACCTCGATGTCTTTACCCTAGTTTGGGGTAATTTTGCATATCGCCCCGTAGCTCGGCACTCAGTAGGTCAGATAGGAGATTACGACACGCTAAATATGTCAAATGTAAAGCATTGCCCTTAATGTACACTGTACCGGTAATTGTCAAGTCGACACACATAAATAAATAAACGCTAACACTCTCATACCCCCGCAGTAGGAATCTCAGTGTCGCGGGTGACATGGACAACACTAATAACACATCACTAACACCCATGACCCGAGAACAAACATTTATCTGTCACATAAATATCTGCCCCGGCCGGGAATCGAACCCGGGACCCCTCGCTTTGCAGGCAGGGCCACTACCAACTAGGCTACGGGGTCATAGGATATTTGCTAGGTAGATAAGTATTACCTACTACATCAAGTTCAAATTCAAAATAATTTATTCATGTAGGTATCAATGATACACTTATGCACGTCAACAACATCCAACACTGTGACGAATACGGTGACTGAATTGACAGTTACCATTCTAAGGGCCGCTCAAGTATTACGAAACGCAATTTGGGGGAAGGGCCACCCCCTTCCAAAATGTTATGATGCGTTACATAGGTGGGAGGGGAGATCTAACGACTCGTTACGTAACATTGTTTTTTTGTATTACAAAAAACACTTTCCTAAGTCACCAAAATGGCAACTTTTTAAGGCAAAAATGATCATTCGGGTGTTACGTAAGGTTTTACAGAAAAAAGTTACAGCGTATTACTTTAGGCTCAAGAATCCTCAAAAATTGCGATACGTAGGTAATACTTGAACGCTCCCCTACGGAGATAATTCTCTAAACAATCTATTTTTGTCCTAATTCAACTAGGAGTGCCATGACAATTTGGGAACTTAAGGGGTCTACTCGTAAATATCAGCACAGATATTGTAACGATTGTCTTTATAGGAATATAGGTTGACATCTGCGTTGAAGCCGAGTGTTACCTTGTCCCGAACAAGGTGTCGATAAAAAGGTCGGACTCAGTTTGGGCATCCCTTGACCGCGGGTAGTGCACGCTAGCGGTCGATGACCTGTCGCGAGCGGTCACGAGACCGCGCCGTCTTTGAGACTTGTTAGGGTGAAGACCAGTCTCGCTTCTACTGTGTAAGCACGTGGGGCCTTTGCCTAGGGCCCCTGACAACTTGAGGACCCCGTAGTGGACAAAATTTACTTTTCTAAATGAGTAACAGGCTTTCATTTGTTACTCGTAATTTGCCAATAGGGCCCCAAAATCGCTTGCGCCCAAGGGCCCCCATGTTCTGATTGGAAAGACTAATCTGCTTTCTTTCTTTCAAACAGTATTAGGTGCATTTGTTTCGTGCACTTATAAAAAAACAGTGTTGTAACGGTAAAATGTAGGGTTACCTTAAGGATTCCAACGATTACGTGTACTAAAGCCTTTTGAAGGCAATTTAATGACTTCGACTACGTAATAATAATGGTTTTACGATACGGTTATAGCGACTTACATGGCGAGAGTCATTCGCTATTTAGACTCAGTAATACAATGTTAATAGGTTTTTTATTGTTACATCAATTACACCTAACAAGGAAATTAATTACAACTAGGTACGACTTGTACTTTGTACGAAATGGAACAAAATCGATACTATTACGCGAAACTTGGTATATAAACACGTCACACACAGGTAAATTTTTTTAGGTGTAAAATTTCAAATAGTTTTACTTGTTTTTTGAATTGCCACAAATACAAATCGTCTTTTAATAATTTTATCAAATATTTTAACAATTGTTTGTATTTAAACATCTTTTTCTTACGGTATTATGCCATTTGTCTCCCACTCATTTTATCAATGATTTTAACGATTTTTTTTGTATTTAAACATATTTTCCTGACGGTATTATGCTATTCTGTATACGGTAGGAATTAATGTGGATACTAAAACAACTGGATCAATAGCACGTCTAATTATTGATGGTGAAATGACGAGGAGTCGATGGGAAGTCGCCGCGTGGCTCGTGAATTGTTAACAGTTCTCGGAGAAATTGTTTTAGGTTCACAAAGGTTTTGGTTTACTTTTGATGGATAGTAATATGCCTAGATAAGATAGGACACAAATAGAATTACAAAAGAGTACGGGGAGATTTTTCCTCCGGCTTTTTTTCCTGCCGACACACTAGCTTAGGTACTTAGGCTCAAGTATAATTGTCTTTTATCAAGCCGATGGATGATATGACAGGTTTTGTCTATCGAGACCTTAGGAAGTTTTATTGTAACATGTTTGTTTATTTTAAAATTCATTTTGTGTTATTTAGATTATTTTAAGTTTTTGACGTTCGTTAAGTGAGCTATTAGTTCCTAAGACGAAATGAATGATTTGAATTTGAATTTGATCTAATATTGGGACTTTTTTATGTATGAAAGAGACGGCAAATATATATCGTAAAGTAAAACGTTCCGTGAAGTAAAATAAATGTGACTGTAATTTACTTCAAGTATTTGCGTTCAATTACGGCCAATTTTAAATTTTCGTTATTTTAGTAAATTCTCGTCATATTGGGTAACTTTTGTTATAAACAGTGTTTCAATATTTTTTAGTTGACACCTTCAAGTATCTTGACTTCAACATCGGGTCCGAATATGGCCCTAAACCATACTTTGTACCATACCTAACATACTGGTTTTTCTAAAATAAATTTTTTTTTATTAAAAACAGTCTAGACGTTTAAGAGGAGTTAAGTGACAAACTCACGTACGCTAGGATATTACACATTAAGATTTCTTAAACTCAAACCTAAACCCAGGATTACTTACCATACTGTAATAAGACAATTTCATGAGGTTTTCAAATGTGTTTAGTACTACAATATTACAAATTCAATGAACACGACAAATACCAGTCACTTTGTAGCTTAAAGCTATTTATTGTAAAAGGTATCAATATAGAGGAAATATAAAAGCAGATCCTTAAAGTATAAAATCTATAAAAAGAAAGAAATAATCATCCTTTCCTTACTGACATGATTGATGCTACGCCCAGTGTCATATTTTGAATCAGTCGTATTGAAGCCTCCGTGAATGAAACACGTAGCGCGCTACGCCGTAGACGGTCTACGAAACACGTGACTACGAAGTTTATTTTTGTTTATAAACATTTTGAACTATTGTTTATTTTAATTGTTAGTTATTATTTTAACGTTGTTTAACTAAATAATGTTGTTTAAGGATTGTTTTTCGTTTTGGAATTATATGGGAATGCGGTGAGTTGTCGTAAATTGTTAGTTTTTATGATCCGGTTGAAAGGTTTATGGGTTGACTACTAATAATGCGGTTCGGCTTGTTTTCTTTTATGAATGAGTTTCGCATTGATATACAGTTTAGTTTTGCTGTAAATTGTTTTTGGAATGAAAAGAAATCGTGTTTTGCGTGATGTCGAATTTTCTTTTATGGTTTTATTAGTGGATAGTAAATAGGTTTATAAATTATGTTTTGCTTAAAATTTATGATCTTTTAGTGTATTGGTTAGTAAAATACCTCTACTTTTGATACCGTTTTAAGAATAATGCAGATTCCGATGGATTTGCAATTTAGCGTACTTAAAGATTATTCGAGGTAGTAAACAAAGCTTAATTTTATGCATAAGTAAAATGTTTTATAAATAAATTCAATTGAAAAAAATTTAAATGTGTATAGTCCGTTTTTTGCCTATTAAAAAAATTGTTTTCAACGCAGTTTCTGTGAATACAGCAAATATAATGATATTAAAATGATTAAATCACTCAAACATTACTGGAAAAGTGTAAATAACATGGAAATATCAGATTTCCGTTACAAGGTTTACGTAAAACTGCGTGCTAAATAGGACAAGTTAAAAAAAGCAAATAAAATAAATTATAATGATGTGTATACACACTACTTTTCATAATTTGCCAGGTAACATCTCATCGGCATCGAAGAGTATCTATAGTTTAACATAATCTGTTATGGCGGAATTACGATTACAGATTTAACTAGTCTAGTTAATTTAAAATATTTGTATGTACGTAAACATACAATAATATTCGTCCAAAGTAATAGAAAATTAAATGGCATAGCGCAAATTAACTTTTTTCAGATGGTTTTGATTTTTATTTTTTTTTCTTTAACTTCTTTCAGTCTATTCTATGTCCGTTTCAAAATGGAGAGGAGTTCTGTAACACCTTATATTAAAATCCTTTAAGCTGTTTAAGGTCTAGAGCGCGTCAAAAAGTATACATAATACACTCGAAAAACAATACCCTCCTTCCGAAGCAGTCCTTCGGTTAAAAATAACCTAAAACTATTACGTAACCGTATCTAATACCAACTAGCAATGCAGTAGGTACCAACAGAGTCGCGACATGGCTGGGAGAGTTCAAATATTGTGGTTGAACATTTTTATTGATTAGTAATCGTGGCACAAATGGTTGGGGACACGCGATACTGACTGTCGGTTGGTTGCGAGGAGAGATAGAGAGATATGCGTCGTGTGTGAACTGTTGAAGTGAACCTTGAACTTTGAGAGGCTACATTGATCAAGGAAAGATAATCTGCGAGGTTTAGTATGGCGTTGTGTTGTTGCGTTGTGCGAATTGCGAGAATTCATGATATTTATGACACAGATAATCTTATTGTAGGGTTGTAAGTGTGTAGCGTTTTTTTCTAATAGTGATCTTTACTAGAAGATGAAAAGTCAGACTACTAAAATTTGGCCGGGTATAACAACAAATTATAAAAAAAGGCATGAAATATGACTGTGTTACTTCCAAAATGGAGATGAATCCAATGACGTAATGGGTGATGAAATCTGTCAAGCTGTTAGGACTGTAGGGCGTACCAATGAAGTGAGCATACATGCTCCTTAAAAAAACATTACCCGCCTTCTAGGTCAGTTGAGTAAATATACGGTGGACGATCCATTGAATTATGACGAGAAATTTGAGTTACTTTCTACTAGTTTCTACCCTTGAGTAAGTTTTGTTTTTACCTTCAAAATAACCTTAACGGAGTTTTTACGATTATCGCTGCAATTAGCAGTTTACGTACGTAACGACTTGTTACCTTCAAAGTAATGTATACCTAAACTTTTAATTAATGAAATTCACCTTGCAATCTACGAACTGTGCTTTAGGAAATGTAGATTAGTTATTAGTAGAGCTTTAGTACACCTACTTAGTTTCGTTAGTTGAACTTAAAGATAATGAAAAATTGTTGCAAACTTTGGACAATTTTTTTTTAAATTTATGAAAAAATTTTTTACTCATTTATTCAACTACCATAGATAGAAAAGTGCGGTGTAGTTGTAGATAAATGAAACATAGGAACTATAGGAAGTAGGTACTCGTATTATTGCACTAAATAATTATTATTTAAGCAGTTAGTGTCGAATAGCGACGCTTTTAGTGAAATCGGGACTTAAATACTACACTACAGAAATACTGACTAAAAAACATTGGAATTTTACTTCGAATTTTTTTCCCGACATTGTACAGTCGGCAACAGAACGTAAATCACTGTCTCACCGCCGTTTCCGTTTCAGTCTGCTCCTTGTCTATGTATTTTTCTTGTTACCTGTACTTGCCTTTTTATTATTCCCAGTGCATTCAACAACAATAATTGCTTCCCTGAGTATTTACTGGTTCAAAGCTACCCGATGTACGGAGGTATGTGTTTTACCATCAGCGATAGAAGCTTACAGATTATCGATACCTAGTTATCTTGTGTTAGGTTTAACTTTTCTAGAGTAAAATAACGTTTTTTCTCTTCCTTCTTTGTGGTCTCGATGAGTTTTTTTTTTAATACACAGATTTATTAATTTAAAGTACTTATTGTTTTTTTTTTAAATAAAGCTTCACATTGATAAGTCTCTAAGATTCCGATTCGCATTTGCCAAGTAGGTATAACACAAATACACGAAGGACAAAGGATTATTTTTTAAATTTATTGTTGAAAGACTTTGTCGCTGAGCGACCACATCGTCTCGTTAATCAACAAATAATACAACATTACATATAAATATTACAAACAATTACATTAATTGGGTACCTAATTATTTAATGCATAAGTCGGCTAATTTTAAAACTATTTATGGATAGATAATTATGATAATTAGTATATTATCTGTGGTCCTACAGTTCCTCGCTCAACTCCTAGATGGCGACACTAGTAGCAACCTCCTCTGCCGCAACCGTCGGCAAAGTTAGCTAACTCGATATTTTATAAAGATTGAACGAAGCACGCACACCGATCACGGCATTCTTAATATTTACCTTCCTCATTTTTCCGTACAAAATTGCCTCATAGATAATTTTATGCCGGGCAAATCAAAATTATAGAAGAACCTGTGATTGCTAGTAAATACCTAATGGTTTGAAATTGTATAGTAACCTCATTGGTTAGCTTATTGGTAGGATATTAAACGACTGCAAAAAAAGGTAGTTATTTTGTAAAAATGTTTACTAATAGTTCCGTTTCAACGAGAATTGTATTAATATTTTTCCATATTTTCGGGCTAATAAGTAGTTATAGGCATTAGTTTCCATGAATTTGAAGGTTGATTTTCCAATAAATAATGAACACCGTGTGGATTGGAGAAGTGTCCGTCGTTTTTGTTTGTGTGTAAAGCTCACATATGGAACGATTGGACTAATAATTAAACTTGAACCATCTTAATCTGAGGACCCCTAGTTCATTAATGTTTTTTACAATAAAATGAGTGACATTTCTAAGAATTTGTCCATTTGAAGTTGTTAATGTTTTGTGTTAATCGTTTTTAAGTCAGTGTTCTCATCAGCAAAATGGTTCCAACCGACAATCTAATATGTTTCTAGGTATAAAATAATTGATTGGCTCTTTTAAAATTCTCATATATTTTTGGAAAGTAATTGAATGTTATACACATGTCTAAGGCACAAAACTAACATGTCAAGTCGTAATAGCTCAATCAATCGTTATTTGGTCCACGGACATGTCCTTCGTGAGTTATCTAACAACGTGACGTCAATATTGAAGGTAGCAGTTACGACTTTAGTTTGTTTAACATGAAATAATTCAAGATATACTGCATGTTTGCATTAAATTCACAGACAATATTTGATTTGAGGTGTAGCTTTAGCATCATCAAAATATATTCTTTGGATTAGGTTCCTTTTTTAAATAATAGATGGCGCTGTAACATATTTTGTTATACCGATCCTACAGATCCTAATCCAGACACAATGAAGTATGGTTATATTTCTACCCAAGACCGGAACATATTTATTTAAAATTGTGTGATCGCGCGACATTATAAATACAATTTTGTAATGTCTTCTCTGACATCAATACTTTCAATATACATAGGGGTTGACATTGACTCAGCCAGCAATTACCGACACGTAAAGCTATTCATCACTCATTTTGTTTTATTATGTCCCGCTTGTGACGACATTTAGAGACGTTAGCGTGAGCTGTGTGGACGTGTCCTCTATTGTTTTGTCGATGATTTGATTAATTATATATGTATAGGTGAATTTTAAAGGGCATTTGTTTTTTTTTCTGGGCAACTACTAATTATCAAGTAGGTAAGGTTTTTGTTAGTTGTGTGAGTTTGCATGTATTTTTTATAACGTACGTGTGCTGGTAATAGGTGGCAGTGATGACAGATGGTGAACGTTATTATTAGTTTGAATTTGAATAGCACCATCTTGAATCAAATTCCGGAGTTATACGAATTAAAAAAATAAATATTTTTATTCATGACGTTTCGCTACAATATATTGTTCGCGTACTATTTTGTAGTTGTGGAGTTTTAAGAGTATAGTAGAGTATATTTCATCTGTGCCTTATACTACGTTTTTTATGTTTCTTGATCGTTAAACTCTTAAAGACGAAACTGGCGCCCAACATGGGTCAATTATACCAGTTTATTTTGTCCTAACTTTAATTAACCTATAATCTAATCCGAGTCAAAACTAGTCAGAAAAACTTTGCACGTCTAATTTTAGATGCCATTGAATAGAAATACTGTTTTCATGTAGCTACAATTGGTCAGTGGGTAATTTACGGGCTTCGTGTATTTGCCGTTCGGCCGTGAGCCTCTTCAATGTATATTTGATGGCACGATCGTCATACATGCTGTCATGTTGTACTGAATGTTAGTTGATTAAAAATGTGGGCAAGATTGAGATGTTTAAAAGAAAATTTTAAGAAGGAAAGACAAGTATTAATTGAAAGAATGAGTCTTAAGGGATGGGATAATTAAAAAAAACGAAATACCTGATTATTAAGGCTTCTATTTTGGGGAAGAGAGGGGAGTAAAAGAAATGTTTAGCCGAGTCCATTCTACAATGGAGAGTATGAAAATTAATCCTATGTCACCTCATATTATGTTGTGTGATATATGCAGAATTGGACTAACCTAAAAAACAATGCCCTAGTTCTGGTACAGTTGGGTAGAATGTAATCAGACACGTATCTATCTATCATCGTTTATTTTGATATGCTTAGCGTAAATTTAACAACGAAATACCACCAATACCACCTGCACCTATACCTGCACCACAATATCCATAGATAATTATGAAACAATTTCAAAGCTTTAGATGTTTTGACTCTTTTGTGAGGTAAAAAATACATAAAGGAATAAATTTTATAACTTAAAACCACGCGAAGGGCACTGTTAGCGAACTGTGCTATACTGCTATTAGGTTAGATTTGATATTAGATTATAGTGGATGTCGTATTACAATGTCTTCAGTCAGTTTCATATTATTATATGCGACGTGTTATTATTTGCATTACTAGGTCATACTTTCTGTTTTCCTGGTATCGGCAAGGCTAAAATCAATATTCCTTTT
>LGAG01000777.1:0-11452 GCA_001278395.1 Lerema accius
TTACTAGATAAATGCTTAGTAAGACATTAATTGCTTGCGGGGTGAATAACCTCTACTAAAGCAGTAGGTTTATGCTGACTAAGTTAGAAAAAGAGATGTCGAGGGGTCCCGGGTTCGATCCTCGGCCTGAGCATATATTTATGTGATAGATAATTGTTTGCTCTCGGGTCCGCGACACAGGGAATACTACTGTGGGGTTATGAGTGTCTTAGCGTGTTAGGTTTATCTAAATACAATTAAAAAAAACAATTTTTTCATTTACAAAACTATGAATTTCACTTACACCTCACAAGACTACCTACTTCTATAAATACCACATCATTATTCCGCAACGAATGTGATGTATTGCAAATAATCTGCATGTGACCAAATGCGATTTGTGGTAAAAATTACGTAAACGAAGAGGTCAACAGTCAGGCGGACGTTCACATGGACGACAAATGTTTAAATTAAACAACAAATATTAACTAGAGGTAACCTCGCTTGGTTACGGGTAACCTTTTAGCTATTATGCGTGCAAAGAATGGAGGGGATAAAAGGCATTCTATTTTTAACTAATAGTTACTAATTTTAAAAAATACGGACTGGTAAATTCGGGAGGATTACAAAAAAATATTATCCTATGTTACTTCCACGATGGAGACAAATCTAATGACACCTAAGTTGAAATCTGTCAAACCGTTTAGGCTTTAGAGCGAGCCAAAAATTAACAAAACAAACTTACGTACCTACGCTCGAAAAACATCCTCCTTCTGGCCCAGTCGCGTAAAAACCGCAAAAGCCTAAAAAAAATCCCTAACAAATTCACGTGATGTTTTCCAGACCATTACTCGATTAGTACGCAATCGATTTAGTCGATCCCACCCACAAAGTCGCTTGTCGTTTTACCGGCAATGCGTTTCCGTTGTATGCACAGAGCAAAGAATGTATATGTTCTTACTTCTTACTTCCGTGGTTGTATGACAGGCACTTTGATGCATTAACGTTTGCCTTTCATGACGCCTGCCCTCTACAACTGAGCAATAATTGCGCATTGTGTAAAACTACTGTCGACTGCACATTACGCAGTTATTTCGCTGCAGTTCTAATGCACAGTAGTTTACGCATAATCAGGAATAGACATGCGTCTATTTTTGTAGTAGGTACTTCCCTTATTACGTGTTGGTCTCAACCCATTAACGGTCCACTACTGAGCACGGGTCTCTCCTTATAACTGAGGTCTAGAGCATACTCCACCACGCTGCTCCAGCGCTGATTGGCGGAGGTTATTAGGTACGTGTTTAATGTCTATAAAAATAAATACAGGTAAAAGAAACAAGTATTGGCGTATTAATCTGTATCAACGCTTAAAGTAAATTGCCAACTTTAATTCAATAGGCGTTAAATTCAAATTCAAATTCAAAATCATTTATTCATATAGGTATCAAAGATACACTTATGCACGTCATTTTTTTGAATCTACTCCCACTTCGTAAGGTGCTTTGACATGGAGGAGAAGAAGCGGGGAAAGAAACTCCCCCGCATATATTTTCAAAAATACTAATAATACAATAGACGTTTTACAAAAAAGTGTTAGTGGCAAACGTTGGCAATCTTTGCTTAGTGGAAACACAGCTTAAGTTTACGCAATATGGCAATGTTCTTCGATGTTCAAGGAAGGGAAAGAAAAAAAATGTTTTATTAAATGAACAAACAAGTATTAAGTAGTAAGATTAGTGTATGTTAGGTAATAGCGTGGCATGTGTACGAGTATGTAAGTTACCATCTGGAAACTCCGACCAAAAAATATAATAGACTCAATGTTTAGAACAAAAAGTGAGGTCATATTTTTTCTTTTTTTACGATCTGACGTAATTTCTCCGAGGAATGTACCGGGAAACGTTATTATTTGTTATTAACGTTATGTTTTCCCTACTACGTTTCTTTGTTCCGAAGACTACCTACGTCTATATATTTTTTTCGTCTATGTCTGGAAACAGAACTCATATTATAAGTGTCTAGCTGAAATGTCCAGTACGATATGCAAACGTAAGAAATATATAATTTTATATGTCGCTCTTTAATTTTATTTGATTCTTAGGTAATGAGCTGAGTTCATTAAAGTCGTATAATAAAATATGTTATATACCTATCTAAAACATAAATGACGAAATCAAAATAAGTAATAGTTACAACTGCTTCCTATAATTATAATACTTTGATGCTTAATAAATGTTGTAATTGTTACATCGCAAATGTATGTGTAATGTTATAGATTTTTATCTAAGCCATAATTATTATTCGAATAAAGAAACAAAACTGTCGTTAACGCAGTTTAATTATTGCTATAATTGTACGTCATTAATATAATCCAAGTGATAATTATTATAGTAATAACGATTATGTTTTAAAATATGCTATTATATCAACAACAGCATTTACGCATCTTATGAATCAGGAAGTAATAATCTCTGTTGTTGTAACGACTAAAGTGTACATGTTAAACAATAAATACTTTCTCATGCTTCCTTTATATTTACGCTCATAATAATCTTTTGTGAGCAGGAGTGAATGTATCTATAATGTACCTATTTATAAGGGCTTTTTGGGCTTCAGCTAGGTTATCCCTAAAATTTTTATTTTTTTAGTATTAGTATTACTTTTGCAATTACTAATTTGTTACAATCTACAATCTGCACTTGGCCAGCATAGACTGCACCACTTACATTATGAGAGAAAACCGAAGCCCAACAGTGGGACAGTTACATTTGCAATGATAATAATTGCGACTGCCAATAAAATTATCATAAATTTAAACACTATTGACGTAGAAAAATATTTTAAAAAATTGAAGCAATTTATTACCTACATTTTTAAATTCTGTAATATTTAATTACGTCTATTGATTTTATCGATTACATTTTTAAATCCTACCTTCTTTTTTCTTTCCATTAACAGTCCCCAACTGACTTTTAAGTCCTGCAACTTCACTCCGCAAGTTAAGTTCACTTGAAAATATTTTCTGATGTGCCAAAAGGTTCTTACGACTTTTCGAATCCGATTGAAACAACGACACGAACTTGTGTAAAGGAGTCATTTTAACAACGCCAAATAAATTACACAATTAATTTATCGTCACGAAACCGTCATACTTAAAACGTGATTTAAAATTTCAACTTTTTACACAACCTAACACATTGAAATATATGACACGATTAACGTAAAACGGAACGTTAGTAAAAAGCCAACTCGACGTAAAGACTCGCGTAAACTGCGGTTGTTTTTTGACGTCGGTCGACCACTTACGGCTGTTGCCTACCATTCCTTGGCGTATACTTTCTTCAGCAGTTCAAAAACTTTCATTAGGTACCGTTCACCCTGAATCGTCTATCGTGACAAACAGTTTATTGTTTTATTCTACGTAACTAAGTATTCATGCTCGTCCATCAACTCAGTTCCTGTTTTTTCGCGTTCCTATTGCAGTATTCCGGTATCATTTCAATTGGATTAATTTCATTTACATGTAGGCAATTAAGTTTCTTTGTAACATTTACTAGGATGTTACAATTATGATTAGTCACGGTAGTTAATATCTCAATTTGGCTAACAGCTATATTTGCAACAACTGAGTAATTTAGTTTCTAGACGTAAAGATAAAAGAGTTGTCTATGACAGGCTATAAACATTTATGCTTTAAAATTTTGTAGAGTACTGGTTAGGTTTTTTTTTGTTTAACCTACTTAACCTTTGCAAAAATAATTATGGTCTCAAAAATTTTTATTTGCCAATAACTTTCTTAATGTTATATCATGAAAATTAATAAAAAATATTATTTGTTTTACAGATTAATTTTGCCTAATTACGTAGGTACTGCTTTCTATGAAGCACCATTAATTTTGAAATTGGAACATCTTTTGGAGGAAAAGAAACCACAGACTTGACAAAACTTCAAACTTCACTGAAAGTAACAGTTCATTCATTCATTCTTGTTTTTTTTCTACCTATTCGTGACTTCCCACAATAGCTTTGTCTCATTTCTGTATCAAGATTAAATCGTTTGAGGTTAAACTAAACTATTACGTAAAAGTTAAACCAGAGTACAGACTTGCACGTAACGCGATGAGTAAGTATCTAATTAAAATTCGTTAGTTTATGTGCAATAACTCGCAGAAGTGAATAACCGTTGTGATTTGTGAACACTTTGCGCAGTCAAAATGCAACGTAGACGCTTTCTTTTATTGAGTTTATATTTAATAATTATATGCAGCGTGTGTTAGAAACTTAAGAAATAAAATATGTGTAATTTGTAAATATTATCAGAGCAATTATGTGTATTATTGTATACGTTGAAGTTTTAATTTGCATTAATCTGATTTCATTAATTAATATATAATTATATATAGGTATTATAATGCATTACGTACTAGAGCGATTATAATACGATCCTAAGAGCACTAAAATAAATTTTATAATTTTCATAACTATATATTTTTCCTTTTCATTATAATTTATAATGTAACAATATACCTTCATAAGTTCATACATATCTTATTTTTGCGTTTTGGTTCTTTTTTATTTTTAGTTTATTATTCCTTAATATTATATATTTTTTTCATTACTAGACAGACCAGTATCACTAATGAATATAATTACAGGGTTCAAAATAACCCTGAAATTCTAATTACCTAGTTTATGACTATTAGTCACACAACCAAAAAATAACACAAAAACCTACAACATGCATTAGCCATTAATTATCGTAACAATTAAATAGGTTTCTAGCATGAAAAAACACTTTCACTGTTATTCTCCGAAAGCACCCACACACAAACACCCACATTCTTTTTTTTATCACTCATAGGCACCTACTACTTTATATTTATAAGCTAGTAGGCATAATCTAAGATATGGTTGTTGTAAAATGTATTCTTGAATACTGGCCACGATTACAGTAAAATATAGGAACCATTTTAAAAAATAAATGTGACATTTTTGTTTATTCCATATTTTATTGCACTAACACCAATAAAATAGGTGCTTACCCAAACCATGTCTTTGACCCAAACAAACCTTTATTCAAAGCTTTTGGGAATGTTAAAAATAGGTAAGTACTAAAAACAGAAAAATAAATCCTACGAAACGCAATATTGTCAGCATTTGAAGTATTCAAATGCCAATATTGATAAAAACAGAAACATAAATTACTAGCACTTTTTATAATATTATTATGTGAAACCCATTAATATGCTAGATAAAAAAGTCAAGCTCAAACTTTAAAAATGTGTCAGAACAACGCCTGTCCGGTCTTCTAGTACCTACTTTAATTTTTTTTGTAATGATATCAAACACAATCACCGCCATCTCTCGGTATGGTCATGAACTAAAACGAATACTACACGTATTGTTTTCTTACAGCTTACAACGTTCGATCATAGATGGCGGCACATGTTACATATTAAAATTATAGTCGACGTGAAGATCAAGAGCTGTCATTTTCTCTTCTACGTTTAGATAGATTTAGTTACTATTCTAACTCGACGTAAAGTTTAATTCTAACTATAGCGAGGCCACGGATAACTCTTACTCCTTCGATAGATTACTCACTAATCCTTTTAATAATAGGCATTGATTTACTTTAATCGACCTCTAATCCATGGCTTAATAAGATTAAGTACCTACCTATTGATAAACACACAGTAAGCAGGGAATAAACCCTCAATCTGCTCAATGAATTTGATAACTCCTAAGATTAGCTATTTCGAGCGTAAATTCAGATTTTAAAACATTTTGGCATTGAATTTTTGATTAAAAAGAAGTTACTATAATAGTTACCACTTTAAACCAATTTTATCACCGGGAAATTAAAAGCGGAAGTCAAAACAAGTTAACCCGGGTTCGAATACGGAACCGTACCTGTTTACAGTTAATATTTCACAATCTTTCACTTGTCAAGGCTGTCATATCAGTCATTGTTTGTCTAAATAATCCTAAAACCAGTTTTAAACTCACCTTTAGTCGTGACCAAGGTATTGAAAGATTCCGCTGTACGTAATAGGTAGGCATTTAAATACTATAAACTATAACTATAGTCTTATAGGTAGATACTATTGTTTTGACTAAACAAGTTCTTTGCTTTTTTTTAAAAGTATCAACTTTTATTCATGTATCAAATTTTATTCATGTATCAAATTTTATTCATGTAAGTAAATATTATTTTATTATTCTACCTCTAAATTCCGTTACAATTTAAAACAACAGTCATTTCTTCTATAAGTCGCATAAGTAATTTTCCTTCAGGCTAAGTCTTCCGCCAAAGATAATGTAACGAAAACTATTTTTTAAACCTTCTATAGTGTACATACATAGCCCCTAGCCAAATGCCTCTCTGGTTAGGAAACCTTGGGTTAGGAGGCTCTAAATCGCTAGGAGTGTGTACGACATTAGGTAGCGTCCGTCATCATACTAGCTACTACACTATTCTTTGCTATAAGGTAAGGTGGGGTAAGACTAACACACGGGGCAAGACTAACCCTGTCTATTATCTCGATATGCACTTGAAGAAACGACACGTGTGTGTTTTAGCCGAGAACATTTACGTTTGTTCTATCTTACACACTGGAAGAATTTCGTATTTAAGCTATACGTATCGAGATAATAGACAGTGTTAGTCTTGCCCCGTGTGTTAGTCTTATCCCACCTTACCTTAGTACTCTTTATATGTCTCTACACTTACCCTTACTGGTAGCCAAGGTGTTTGGTCTCTGGGCTGGTAGTCGGTGAGGAGTGGGTTTCCGTGGCGACGGTGGCGGCGCGATGGAGGTCCTCGCACGCACCACGACTGGTGACGATGATAACTTTGGTACAACGCCATTTTTCTTAGCTAAAATAGAGGAAATATAACGCTTAATTAAATTGCTGTAAGCTATAATAATAGGTTAGGTAATAATAGTTTTTAAAGTACACTGTAAATATAACGCTTAGCAAAGTTATGCAGTCCTTCGGATGATACTTAATACATTATTACTTTGCGCAGGTTTTCGGGGTTAAAGCCCCCTGTACCCCCACGACGTCATTTATTTAAAAAAAAAACCTTAAAATTTAACAAAACCCCATCTTACATCTAGTCACGTCAGATTTTTTGACGACCCCGTAAAGTTGGTAGGGACCCTACCTGCGAAGCGGGGGGCCCCAAGGTTCAATTCCCGGCTGCGGTAGATATTTATGTGACAGATAAATGTTTGATCTCGGTAATGGGTGTTAGTGATGTGTTAGTTGTGTTGTCCCTGCCACCCGCAACACAAGGAATCCTACTGCGGGGTATGACTGTGTTAGCGTTTATTTATTTATTTAATTGACCCAGTTCAAACAATAAAGAAAAAACTACCCACGTAGGTATATCAAAATAACGAAAAAAACTCTGTAAGTAGGTACCTATATCATATCAAATGTTTGTATCTCGATTACTTGATTACTCGTAATGAATTCGTTTTGTTGCATCAACTTTCCCCGGCTCATTTTTATCTTTTTATTATCAACTCACACGAGCTTACAGACGTCTGCGTGCGTTTCGTAACTTGTTACGCAATTTGCTAGACAATGGGGCATGCACAAGTTGTCCTTTCAAAGTATGTCAAACCGTAACTAGTTTGATAAGCTGCATATGTAAATTAGTTGAACGAAATACATTTCCACTACTACATGCAAAATTCTCGAGTACGCAAAACTAGTTAAAGTTTAACCAAGTAGCCCAGTGGCATTACTATTAGGGTACCGAAAGTGCTAAAATCCCACGGGCCCCCGGTCCCAACGGGCCCCCACCAGGGCCGTGCCTTTTTTTTTGCTACATTTATTTCTATTGAAATTTTTTTATTAGATGTTTAACTAAAATGGCAATTTATTTGGGGGCCCACCTAATGAATTTCCACGGGCCTCATATGGTGTTACGCCATTGTAGCTGCTCAAAGCGTAACTTTAATTCTTTATTAAAGTTAAAACAGTAGCTTTGAAGGGTTAATAACTTAGCTATATAACACATAAAGTCCTCCGACATATCTTAACGACTGTAAACACTTAACAAATGATAAACGTCGACGTAACGGCGGCTACTTGATACGTGAATCGGCTATGGCAATAGGCAATTGACCTTACATCAGGCAATCATCATTTGATTACTAATTACCTAATTACTGATCACTCTCTATTCTTTCACGAAACAAACAATGATTAAATTTAATGTACCATTGTTATAATGCTTACAGTACTTTCTCTGTCAATGAATTGTATTAGAACAGCGTTTCTCAAACTAGCCGAAAACAGGGGGCGTTAGGGAGCCTAGAGAAAGTTGAGGGACGGTGCAGTAGCCAATTATTGATTTTTATAAATATCTACATAAAACGAAAAAATTAAAATGTACACGAGTTAATTGATTACATCGTTCTTTGTACCTTTATTGTACCTCTTACAAGACCATTACCCAAGTTTGTAAAAATTTAAATTAAAATTATTAATAACTTAGGGGGTCTTAAGCTACTTAAGGGGACCGGTAGAAAATTTTTGAATTGTCAAAGAGCATGATGATGGACGAAGATGTGTGCAATTCACAAGTGGTAAAATTAAAACCTTCAGAAATGTTGGCTTCAAGATAAGCAGATGTAATGACACTTATACAAAACACTTCACCGACACTTTTTATTGACAAAAAAGTACTATTAGTATGATAATAGATGTCGCTAGTTAGAACCGCCTGTGCTGCCATCTAGTAGCCAAGTAGAAACACTGTATAATGCTTCTATGTCATTTTCTCTCACGTAATTTATGTGTCTGTTTCTTTTTTCTGTCGCGTAATCATTTCGACTTTCAAATCTTAATTAAAGAAGTTTTCACTTCAAAAGTTTGAGGAACTATGTATTAGTCAGTTAATCTTTTGTTTACTTTGTGCCGAGATGTTGAGAGATGAGCCGGCGGCGCCGCCATAAGATGTTTATCTTAATTACCAACAAGATTAAAACTGCTTATTTTAACTCAATCTGTCAGCGTTACATATTAATTTAACCAAGTTAAGTAGAAACACCGAGAGTAGTGGATTAAACGTGAACTATTAGTCAAAATTGGAACAATTTTTTTTCTTTTGTTTTTTTTTTTAATTCCTAAATCAGCCTGTCTCACATTAAGGTTTGAATTGTGAACATGTTATTAGACATTGTTAAAATTAATTATTAATTACCCTTGCTTTTCTTATTGTAAGAATTAAAATTAATTTGAGTTATTTATGAGCTGCATAACATCATATTTTCTTTCATTACCGCCCAATTCCCAAAGGTAAATAAATAATCATTAATTCTACTGATTTTTTATTTCAAATCAAATAGAAAGTAAGTACAAAATGAAATCAGTTAATTTTAATAACTACTTGTTAGTCGTTACCACAGAAGTTCACACAACATTAATCCAATAACCACAATTACGCAATTTGCATGAGATTTACCCGAAACTTGAGAGTCACCGCAAGTAGCTAATCGATTACTCACTTAAGTTAATTTACACGAATTTGAATTTAAGTACCATCTATTTAAGGTTCAATATCCAATAGATGGATAATACTAGCCTGCTATTATAATTAATACAAGCTACATGAGTAACTTTGAACTAAACTAAAGAAAGCTAGGAGTATAAATTAAGCAAATTAAGAGTAGATACTTAATCTATATCTTCGTCAAGTATTCTCACAATCGGCCTAGCAGTTTGACTGCGATTATTCACATGTAAAAGAAAGGGATGCGCTATATCATTTGTGAGGATCAAATCACTAATGCTTTGTTTTAAGGGGTAGTTCAATTCAAGTATTACATAACCCACTTTGGGGGGTGGGGTTCTTGTAAAATGTTATGATGCGTTACAGAGGGGGAAGGAGGTATCGACCAACGCGTTACGTAACATTTTTTATTACTAAAATAAAAACTAGGTAATATTATTCTCCTAAGTCGGGAAATGACAACTTTATAGGTAAAAATAATAATTACGTAACGTACGTAACATGATACAAAAAATCGTTACGGCGCGTTACGTTCAGGTGTTAAAAATCTTAAAAAATGTCGTTACGTATTACTTGAACGATTATTAAAGCGTTAGCCGTGCGCGTGGTCTATGACGTCATAGTGGGTTATGACGTCATTATAGGTATAATATTGTATAGACAGTATAAAATGATGACTCACCAGTAGCCGGGGGTTGTGCGGGGGTGGCAACAGGCCGAACAGGGGTGGTGGGGGTCGGGAAGTTCTCCCTCTTCTTACCATTTCCTGGAATAGAAGAAATTACCCGTGAATAACACTGTGTAAGCTGATAGTGGTATGGCCCATTAAACTTGTAAGCATTACTTGTAAATCTGGAAGAAAAACGTTGGCAGTGTTTATCTTAATATATCCTACTAATATTATAAATTAATATGAAAATTTGTAAAGATTTTTGGATATTTGGATGTTTGTCCCTCCTTCACGCTCTAACCGTTGAACGAATTAACCTGAAACTTGGTACACAGATAGGTTGCATCCAGGGATAAGACAAACATTTTATCCCGATTATAGGTTCCCTTGGAATAAATCCCACATTTTTTTAAATTACTCTTCTGCGGGCGAAGCCGCGGGCGACGTCTAGTAGTATACAAACAGAGTAGGTGCTATGTGTGTTTGTCACTAAACTCCTCTTAAAATAAAAGGCTAGGCAAGGTTTGACGAGTAATGTACCGGGAAACGTTATCTTTTGTTATTAACGTTGTCTTTTTCGACTACACTTCTTTGAACAGAAGACTGAGTCTATTATAGTTTCTGTGTTATAATATTTGTTAGAAGAAGTTGTTTTTCTTATTTATTCGACGTTGAGGGAATTAACCATTTATTTTAGTCATCATAGACCTTGAATATTGAAAATAAATAATAGTCCGTAAATATCACAGACTAATTACATAAAAATAACATGAAAAAACTGCGTGCTAAATAGATCAAGTTAAGAAATTGACTGCATTTTTTTATTGACTGCAACGCATTTTCTTATTTAATATCTGTTGCGAAACCCTTCAAATAGCATGTCAATAGTTCGGCTACCTTTGCCGTTTCCTCTGCGCTCTTCAACCGATTGTGCATCGTTAAGATCCAATTACTTAGTAGTGTGCGTCATTGTTGTGTAACAGTAGTTAGGTTACCTAGTACATGTTACGTTGAGACACTAGAGCATAAAGTAGCTTAGCTAGAGGACCGTTCTAGTGTTACGTAACGCGATTTAGGGGTAAAATGTTATGATGCGTTACAGGTGGCAATTCAGAGACCTAGTATATAGTGGTTATTGTTTTTCTTTCTTTTTATGTGTTAAGTGGTACCGTAATATGCGCCAACATTGCCACCAAGGGAATCTTTGCCCTAAGATCAGTTTACAAGAAAATATTCAAAATGTAAAAATATCCTAATATTATGGTAACATT
>LGAG01000777.1:24478-42663 GCA_001278395.1 Lerema accius
TATTAAGTATTAGGTTGGCAAGCATGAAAAAATCCGCATTTATTTATTGACTACCAATAAACATATTAAACCGTTCAATAACAAATTACATCACCACAATAACGTTAATTTCAAGATGAGTGAGAACGAACGAAACGAATGAAACGCAACGTAGTTAATAATTTAATAATCACAAGAAGTGGTATGCTTTCACCGTACGACAGGTAAATTACCAAGTAAGCTTGACTAATAACGAATTACAGATCAATCCTTCACTTTCTAGTACATATCAACTTTCGTAGGGGATGCGGTAAGTGCAGGGTTACCTTGTTTTGCATACTCGATTTTTAGGGTTCCGTGTCTTAAAGGTAAAAACGGGAGCCTATTACTAAGCCTCCGCTGTCTGTCTGTCATCAGACTATCTCATAAACCGTGATAGGGAGAAAACAAAAATTTTAATAAATTATGTATTTCCGTTACCGCTATAAAAACAAATATTGAAAAAAAAAAAAAAAAATTAAAAATATTAGGGGGGGTGACTATATCCCTATACGATATAGGTGCATTTTTTGCACAAACGTGATTTTCTTTTATAGGTCATGGTACGGAACTCTTAGTGAGCGAGTCCGACTCGCACTTGGCCGGTTTTTATTATCTTTCTTTTACAACCACACCTATTAGTAACTGGACTTAGTAACTAACGGTCCTTCCTACAGTCCTATTCATGATTTGTCTTATATGTCTATGGGCAAGAGATGATGGCATTACAAGCTTATATTTTAAACGCATAAAAAAATTTACACGGCAACTAGTTATTAAATAAAGTTATATTACGTAACCGGTATTGTAATACCGTTATTTTAGTTGATTGTATAATTACTTATACCGAATTTAAAAGTTGTTTTTAACGGGTTAAACAACATTGTGCGTAGCCAGGCACGTTGGTAGAATATTATTTAAAAAAAATGTTTTTTCTGATATAAACAAGAATAAAAAAATCATTTATTTACTCTTACAAATTAGGATTACAATTGGTTCGATTTGTATGATAATTAACTCAATACCTACTCCCTAGATAACTCATACGTCACACGTTTGGTATTAAAAAGACCTAATTCAACAAGAAATTTAATAGAAAAAAAAATTAAAAAATATATTATTTTTATAACCTATGTCACTTTTTCAATGAAGACGAATCCAATAATACATTACATATTGAAATCCTTTAAGCTGTTTGGGCTGTAGAGCATACCAAAGGAATGTACATACATACATACAAACATAGGCTCGTTATACATTACCCTCTTTGCACTGTCCAGTAAAAATTTAGTTTCATAATTTATATTGATTTTGAAATATGTTAGCGCCATTATTGTTTTAGACAAAGCGCAAAAGTCACAGATAATATCGAATTTAACCTCAATACAGGTTTCATCAGACACCGTCATAAACAAAGTGTGATGTATTGCGTATATTTTACAGTTTACAATGCATTGTAGGAGTCAATTCTCCTAACTTAATAATAATTTTATAGTAGGTACTAAATTTTTTTCGCAAATCTATAGGTACCTACAATTGGGCAAAATTATCAAAACAAATCAAAGGTAATTTATTGTGGTCATCATGTGGTATTATGGTTTTTTTTTAACTTAAGGTTATTAAAAACATTATATCAAAAAACATTGATATGTGGCTTTTGTAATAAATTAAAAACCCTTACAGATTTTCTTTTAAAGACAAATCCGGCAAAAAATCGGATGGATGGCAACACTAGCAATCTAGTGATGTGACTAAGATTCAATTATCACAATGACAAACTGTCTATTCCGCAATCATTCACACATTATCTTTAATTAAAAAAGGCAATATTTCAAATCGCAAATTGGTCAAACTATTTCGCAGAGCATTGAACCTCAAAGGAAGTTTTAATAACTAGCTTATTCAAGTATTACGTAACGCAATTTTTGAAGAAGGATGGAAGCACCTACCCCTCCCCCCATGTAACGCGCCGTAACGTTTTTCTCTACCCTCCCTCCCCCCTACCGTTACGTAACACTCAAATGACCATATTTATTTAAAAATGTCGCCATTTTACCGAGTTAGGCGAATTGTAATTTCCTTATTTGTTTAAATAAAAAAATAATGTTACGTAACGCGTTATTCGACCCCTCTCTCACCTATATAGGTAACGCATCATAACATTTTACAAGACCCCCAAATTGCTTTACGTAATACTTGAACAGCCCCTAATTTAGCAGATTCGGGACCTATTTTATTTGCGTCTTGACAAATACTCGCTGTATTCATTTGAAGTCAAATTGTTTTCTGTTACCTTCAGAGAAAATTTATTACCGTTTCATAACTCCGTACGGACATTAACAGTGTTATTAATAAAAATCTCCATAAACATAGTCTTTATTTACGCTCGAAGTAACTAATCCTAAGATAAACTTTGATTCAAAGAGTAGATTAGAGTTAACGCGCTGTTTAATCTGAGTTTAGTAAAAGCGAATCGTTTTTGTGACATGTCTACATAATAATATATATTGAATTAATAGGTACCTACAACTTAAAAGAAATAAAAGTAGTATACGCATACATTTGTTTGATTTCTTAAATTAAATGTAACAATGTTAGATATAAAATTTAGGTTTCCGCAGTTATTCTCTACGTAAACTTAAACTATAGCAAACTCAAACTCATACATGCCTGCATTGTTCTTACAAAAAAGAGTAAAAAATTTGACTTTTCATGAATTATTTGTAACTTTAATAAAAACATATTGAAAATCGAAAGAAAATTTTGTAAGCTTCAATGTCGCTAATCTCTATCAACTATAGCAGAAACAATTATAGCTCAACTCTAATTTAGGCTTATTGATCCTGAAATTGTTACAGCTACATTTTAAACAACACGAATGTCAGGTCATTCACCTCATTTCGTTTAGACTTCTATGCTTTTTCAACATATTTTTTTAACCTGTTTCGTAGGAACCACTTGCATACGAGTGAGTAAGGACCGGTTGGGGTTACATTGTGACTAAAACACACACGTGTGAAGAACACACACATACATATATATATAATAGTCCATCATACTCCCATTGTCGTAAGTGCCCTTGACAACACAGACAAAAAATACACCCAGAGCGAGAATAGGAACTAAAATTAATTCTAATTTCCGTATCACGGAAATCGAACCCAAGACTTATAGAACGGCGGTCTGGTGTGGTAACAATTACGCCATATTTAGGTGTCGTCAATATCATTTACTTTACCTACCTGTAAAATAAATACCTATAAAGCTGTTTGTTTGTTTGAACGTGCTAATCTCAGGAACTGCTGGACCAATTTGAAAAATTCTTTTAGTGAAAGATAGTCCATTTATCGAGGAAGGCAATATGCTGCGTCACGCTAAGATAAATAGGAGAGGACCAGCAATAAAAAATATTGCGAAAACGGCAAAATTACGCTGTCGGAGCCGCCGGCGATTGCTAGTACCTATACAATAAACACGCAAACCAAGAAACACCACATGGAAACTAGCCAACAGCCAACATCAAGAATACATTAATTTAACGAACTAAACTTTATAGGTCACGGACATTACAATAGTTTAATCTCAGTATTTCTGTTAAAATAACCTCTAAGATGTACGCAGATCTGTTTGAAACATAATTTACTGATTAGCTATCTTAAATACATCACAAATAGGTACATTATAGGCGTCGGAATCTATCTTATTTGTATTTCGGTGCAGCACAAAGATATTCAAATTTCAAACGCAGCCGATGAATAAACAATAGTATATCTCTTCAGAGAATCTCAAGTTATGTTTAATCTAATGTTTGGTGGCGTGGAGTTAGGGTTACCTTTACCATATGTTTGGGGGATTTATCCTAGTTCCAGAGAATATTTGATTGTCCAGGAGTACCCGAAATGATTGTTAAGTGATCGGGTTACACTCTGACAATTTTAATTGTAGGTTAATTGATTTAATTAATAGATAAGCAACAAATTATGGAAACTAGAGGCCTCTTCTGTGGTCAAAATACACTTGACTCGAAATAGATTCGTTAATAATAAACTCGAAATAAACTTGGCCGAAAGTTTCGAATGTTAACTGTCGAATGATATACATACAACAAAAACTTCACATTCTTTATAAATAGCCGGTAAAATTATCTTCTGATCACGTAATTTTATAAATAGCCAGAAAAATTATCTTTATATCGTGTTGAGAACAACTTAGATTTAGAGAACTATTATAGATAGATAGATGGCAACCCTAAGAAAACTACAGCCAGATTTTCTGAGAACTTCAAAATAGTCCTGCGTAAGGCATGTTCATTAATCCCTTTACGTTTTCATTGCACAAAGCAGCTAATTTTGTAGGCGACCGATTTAAACCCGCGCTAAACCACGGATTTGGATTCGAACGTGACACAAGGAGAACAGAATGCATCGATAAGTTCTGTAGAAATTCTAAAATAGGTGGTTAAATTTCTAAGAAATTGTAACAATCTCATCTTATTAAGTCCACTCATAAATGGTAAAACTTCATCCCGTTTAAGCTGAAATAGTTCAGTTGATAGTATTCCTGGCTGAATTTAGTAATGTAAGTGTAAAAAAAAAATTACAAAAAAATATAAGTTCCATTAAAATAAAATGCTTTTAAATAAAATACTCAGCAATTAAATAAAGTTCCAGTCTACGAGCCTCAACTAAATTGGGTTTGAATTAAAATTTAATTCAATATTCATTTTAGATTTGAAACTGTACATTCTATCCTTCAGCGGCATTGAATGAAAATTAAACTCAATGTTTATTTTAGATTGACTATCACAGCGCATTTTATTTTCCTTTTCATAACCTATTTAAGTCATACTTTCAAACGTGTTTAAAATTCTCGTCTTTTGTAAAGCAGAGTTATAACTAAAATACAAAGTAGAGTTACAACTAAACCTGTTTCCACAAAGTATAACGCTGTTCTGTTATACATAGTCGCTGCTCACATAACTAGAACCACAGACCCAGCATCTTCAATTACAATGTTTATATCAATGTCAGTGTGGTACGTAGGTTTGAAGTGGGCGACGTAACCATTCTTTGGTTACCTGCTATTGATGACAACGTTAAGGTGCCACTTCTAAAACGCAGCAACGCGACCATAAAATATTGCCAAGTTGACGACCCCGTAGCCTAGTTGGTAGCGACCCTGCCTGCGAAGCGAGGGGTGCCGGGATCGATTCCCGGCCGGTGCAGATATTTATGTGACAGATAAATGTTTTTTCTCGGGTCATGGGTGTTAGTGATGAGTTCTTAGAGTTGTCCATGCCATCCGCGACACAGTGAATCCTACTACGGGGGTATACTCATACTGTTAGCGTTTATAGTATTTAAGTTTTTGCTACGCAAGAACGGTTGTTTTTCGAATGTTATGAATGTATTTCCATTTCTCCAGCAGATTTGAAAGCTTAAACGGTTTAAAGGATTTCAACGCATGGATGTCATTGAATTTATCTCCTTTGTAAGAATGACATATAATTTTGTAAAATAAAATGCGTTGTGTCGTCGCGGCAAAATTACTGCGGTCTGTCGCAAACAGCTGTCGTTAGTCGCGTTCTATGAAATCGTGGCTTATCAATCGTTGTCACGTAGTTCGTCTGAAGACCGAATTTGTATTAGAACATTCAGGTGTATTTAGGTCACGATCATTAAGAACAATAGCCCTATTTATGTAATGTCACCGAAATCGAAAGCGAAACAAGGTTATCAGGATTATGTTTTTACAATGCGTGGTGATGTAATGAATGTAATTGTGTTAGATTAAGGTAGACGCCAATTAGGTATTACATTTTAAACTTGTTAAATATGTAATTGTTATCAAGATAAAAGCTATAAACATAGTATCATGTAAATCTGTTGAGTTGTTAGCATGATGTCCAAATAGAAAAAGTCAAAAATGAAAAAATTAATTGGTGATTTTAATATTCTATTTTTTTTAATACGAAAAGCAAATTCTTTTGCTCATTTTCCGTAAATTTAAAGTAAATTGTCAGTCACTCGGAGCACCTCAGGGCCTCTGGGAAAGGGACCCGTGTGCCCTTATAGTAACGACACAGATGACAGAACTAGTAATAGGCACAGCAATAACTACCGACTTTGTTCAAACTTTTGTTGGCAATTTCCTGCAAAAGACGCCAGCTTTTCAGAGTACGTCAATTGACTCCATCTATTATTGCACTAGCGCCCTCTGAAGATGAAATATTTAGGTTATAACAGAGACAACGCGGATGACGGGTGACATTGATATTCGAACCCGCGTCGTCAGGTCGTTATACTGTCGTTATACGGTTTAATTATTGAACTCAAAACTAACCAGAAAGTTGACAAAAACGCAACAAAATAGTCGGCTAGTTCGCTGAAGTTTCGCCGCACGAACGCGGGGTCAACGATTCTCGGCTCGTCAACAAATCCATCGACAAGAATAACCCGTTACTGCAGCTTCCAGCGGATTTCACTCGCCTACTAGACTGACCATTATGCAGGTTGCGATCAACCGCTAAATCACAACCCAATTACTGGCGAATATTTCCGAATCACGCACCTCATGGCGTTGGTTGATGATGTTTATGTAACCGTTAAGCGACTTCGTGCGACTAAATAATCGCACAGATTTTTGTTGCGACTTTTTGATGACTTGAGGCTAGCTTCATGTTCTTGCTTTGACTTAACGAGATTTGCTTGTGCGACTTTTTGTCGTGGTGCAGTCGCATGTCGCAAAGACGTAAAAACGCACGAAAATGTTATTTATGCAGTGTGTTATCAATGAGGAATCGGCTATGATTATAAAAGAGCCTTATGTCTATAGTAATAAGAGCGAAAATGGCCCGAACATCCGAACGTGGTATTATGCCGCATCGATAAGTGTAGGGAAAGCCTTACATTAAAAGTCAAGTTAAATTGATGTAGAGACTTCTCTACAATTTACTTTGCGCATGCGTGACCATCATTATTATTTAAGTCTACAATATGACTATGCAATATGTTGTAACGTATAATTTGGATTAAACAGAGCAAGTATTTACACACACGTTGAAAAGTTATTTGATTTACTCATTATTTCAATTATGTGAACCAAATTTCATTTTCTATTGGTATTACAGTAAACAAAACAGACTCTACCTAATCCATAATTAATACGAGTATCACATTAATACTAAAAGTAATCTTAGAGAGAGACTTCATGTATTATTATGTACGAGAGTTGCATATAACTACCCCATTTAATGAACTCTACATAATGTAGAGTCGTCGCCGCTCTGACGTATTAAAATGATTTATAGAGACGTTTAACAGATGAAGTATTTTCTATCAATAACGGTGTTATCTAACAGTTATCGATATGTGGTACATTGATAGCGTGAGAAGACGACGCCATTTTATAATACACTTATATTTATGATCGGTATTGAATTAGCTGAACAAATATTTCGTTGACTTAGAAAATGATTAAAAATGTAGAGTAGCTATTGCAAATTGTACTGAGAAAAAAAAAAAAAATTAAAGTGTTATTTTGAAATCGATAATATTTACCCTTCCCTCCTATTATTATTAAGTAAATGTAATCAACTATTGAGTAAAACTTTTACCTAATATTATTTAAAAAAATACCCAAAGGTACCATAACCATTTGAAGCTTGCTTACTATTCTTCACTTCATTAACCCTGAAATTATTTTCCCTGTACATTATTAATTTTGTTATTAATAATTATTATTTATTATATTTTATTTCAATGTAATGTGTTTGCAATTTTTTATTAGAAAATACATTTGAAATAAGCTAAAAATTTGGTAAAAAAATATTATTCTTTATTTATTAGTAACGCTACCTAATAATAATAAATACGTTGTTTATATTGGTTATGGATAATAATAGAAGACACGAGGTATGAGACCTTGCACCTTGCGATAGCTGGGCCGTTTAATTCAATTCTCTTAATTCAATTACAGTAACTTGAATATTCATGATCTCTCTTGAATAACCAACTCTTACAATACAATGAAGCAAGGCTAAAAACCAATGACAGAGTTATAAGAAACGTAAATCTTTTGTTGACTAAGAAAAAGTATGTAGAGTTCGCCAAATTATCGCTTGTTTTACCTTCAATAATAAAAATGTAGAGCTTAGTAAAATATTAGTTGCATCTTCAATAATCAAAAATGTAGAGTTCTGTAACTTTTTTATGGTCAATAATAAAAAAAGAAGGTGGAATAACACGTAAATTATGATTTAATTCAAATTTAATAGCTTGAAACAAGTCTGCGTAACACTATTACTACCTGACACGCCATCGTCACTTGCAAGATTTAAATTAAAACGCATTTTAACTTTCATTTTGCATATAGCATTGGTTTAACTACAACAATCTCTGCAAGAAAAGCATGGTGGTGTACCAAGGCCTCCTCAGTTATAAGGAAAAAGGCCTAGTAATGTACCATTAATAAGTCGAGGCCATATTTGTATAGCTACAATTATCAAATGTTAATAAACATTTTACCAGAAACAGGAATTCACTGCCTCGCATTCATCAACTAAGATCGAATAACTAAATCGAAACTCACAGGTGAATTAAAGCGTTTGGTATTCGCGATGACAAAAGTTTGAAATCATAAGTTAATAAAAATAGTAAACATCCTGAACACAGGTGCATTCTTTGTGATTTGTCCCACGCAATATAACAAACGATTGTCCCACGTTTAACTACAGAGGAAGTAACGGGATGAATTCCAGAGAAGATCCAACTGTGAGCGTGTTGGTACACGACTCTAGTTATACTTTTAAAGTAATGCCGCGATTGCTAAATGTTTATTCAGTTGTTTTACTAGATTAAGCAACAGTACTCAGGCTTTCTGGCTATTGGTTGGCAGTTAAATATACCTGTAGAAATCACTAGAAGGTAATTTATAGACTCTTAACCACGTTTCGTGTTTTCATTTAAATAAAAGTTATCCCTTGTCCGCATGATGTAATCCATTTTATCATTTTTGACGAGCTCATAAAAAATAAACCATAAATAAATAAAAACGAGAAAATAAACCACAGTTTTCTTAGAACTGAAATTATGACACCACTCAAAAAGAAAACAAGTAGGTACATGAAAGTAAACCGTTCACATGGCGAGCATACAACGTTAACTTGTCATTTTGATACAATTAAATCGTCGATCACTTCACTGGCATATGACACATTTTCTTTTAAAAATGCGGTATGCGGTTAACCTTAGCAACAGAAGGGAACCCATTGATTTTTCGTTGCAAGTTGACGTCACGAGCGCGATAGTGGCGCAGACGGCGCGCGCCGGTTCGCGTCTCACCGGCGACTGGCGACTGTGGCGGGGCTGACGAGCTAGCGGGGCCGGCGGGNNNCGCTGCCCGTGCCACCGGTCGCCGGTGAAATACGTAATGATGACCTTCTACAGCAATTTATGCAAGGGAGCCAGCTGATTTTAACATAACATAATCGTGTGTTGAGTATAGATTCTGGAGCCTAAGATTGTTGATTTTAGTGCCAACGAAGAAAAGATCGTAAATGATAAGCTATAAATTATTAGAACGCGAATTTCATTATAATTCCTTCTTAAAGTAGAAGATTTTACAATTAAGGTACATATGTAAATATTAAGGTAATATAGTTATAATTTAAAATCAATGCATAAAACAGTCATGTCTTTTATAATTTTAATTCAATTCATTTATTACCAGTCACTGGAAATCCACTTCATCCCTTTGTTGTTAAGAGATGAATTTATTAGTAGATACTAGATGAATAAATTGGTAGTTGATTTAAGCGCCGTGGATTCCAACAACTTTCCTACTAAAATACAAGGCTACTTGAAGTAGGGAGGTGCTATATTTTACGCCAGAGTTAGCAAATCTAGTGACTGGCATTTAGGAGCTTGTTTAAGAGCCCGACTTAACAAAGCATTTGATCCATTCATTAATTTTAACGTGACATTTATTTACCATCTGAATATAATAAACTATTTCCATGTATTTGATTCTTACATAAATTGTTTTTATAATACTTCACCCTTTTATTATTTGAATAAACTTTTACTTATGAAAAGTTTAGAGCTAAACTCTACATTTTACTAGTATTTGTTATTGCTCTTGAAACCGTCAGGCGCTAAGTATTAAACTTACGTTAAGGTTTAAAAAATAAAGATATTATTTTGAAGTAACACATAAATGGCATTATATAAGTTTAATGTAGCTTAACATATAAGATACTAAACTCTTACTTTAGTATTCTTAATATAACTCCCCCTTAAAATAATTCACCCTATATTATTTACACGAACGTTAAAGTTTCTAACAAGTTTCAGGCGCTACAACTATATTTTCTACGCTTAATACCGTACCTCAATATTTATCTTATTATAGAATTTTATTATCAAAAAATATATACTTATTTAAAAAAAAATGTTTAAATGAAAGCTTATCAAAGAAGTTTTTCTGTATTAGTGATATATTTATGTTATCACTCCATAAGTTAAAGAATAGGATAACAAGACGTAAGAATTTATCCTTATATCTATCTTAAACACTAAACAATACCAGTATTTGAAAGAGACCAGAAGCAGACTTAATTCATACTAACAGTATCCAATGACATATTTCTCGTTCTTTGGTTAATGAGATTTTACTGCTTACACGTGATGTTGAGGTTTTACCATAGCTGAAGATTCGTCTCCTAATTTGTAGGCTATTGTACACCCAGATGACCATTTTTGCTTAAAAAGATTGCCGACTTAGGAGAATTATATTCCCAATTTTTTTAGTAACAAAATACAATGTTACGTAACGCGTTGTTCGATCCACCTCTCCCCTACGTTACACATATTTACCCCCCAATATTTTACAATATTTTACTCCCCCAACCCCCAAATTGCATTACGTAATACGTGAACGCCTCTTTATATCGAAATAGTAAGTTAACACAGACCAAACATCATAAACGCAGTCTTCCAAACTAAGTAGCGTAGAAGGGAAAACAACGTTAATAACAAATGACAACGTTTCCCGATACATTTATCGGCAGACCGTGCTTGGTGACATAATTTCAGATCGTAAAAGAAAGAAAATAATTGACCTCACTTTTTTGTGTCTGTTATATTTTTTGATATCAATAAGTTTGTATTTTTACTTACTCAGTAGAGGAAAGCGCGTACTAGCGTGTTTGCTCAGTTGTGCGCTAGAGGCGCTGATGTCGCTCTGAGAGCTATGTAGACTGCTCTTGCCGCTCACATTTGCTGATCCCACGTCCATCCGCATACGCATATGCCGGCTGTAATGTTATACAAATAATAATAATAAAAAAACTCGTTTATTTTCTCACAATAGACATGTTTGGAAGACCATTATGGGTATACAGTACCAGTCAGTTGAATCTTAGTTGAACGCCAATAGAAAGGGCACTTTTCAAGCGCACCTTTCTCAATACTTTTTCATACATGTTATGTTAAGTTTAAATTCAATAATCTCAAACACTTGGCGCGGATTAAAATACGATTTTTACAAATATACATAAAATATAGTGATTAACGAGTATGTTTAAGTGTAGGTGATAAACAAACAAATAACGCCTGATAAAAACAAATAACAAATATTGATTTCGATGCGTTTTCCATTGGCGGTTAGGTCTATTTGATTTTACGAAAAACAAATATAATTTCAGAAAATTTACATGATTTTAAAAGACGATAAATAAATATTGTTTTAGAACATGTAAAGGGGGCTACTCTGGTTGTAACAATTAAATAATTTAAATTCGTCTTTAAGTTTACTTACAAATGACTTATTAGCCTGACTGTGATTATAATTGCAAAATTAATACCACTTCATTTATAGCTGCATGGTAACTATCTTAAGTACTACGAGGTATGCGCAAAACAACATACATATCGCAAATACTTCCTCGCGACAAAAGTACTTCAGAAATTCGTGATAAGAAATAATTGATATAAAAAATACCTTTTCGGCTTAGCGCTGGAACTGTTGGACTTGGAACTCAATATCCTTGTGACGCTGCAGGCTGTTTGAGAACGTTGCAAGGAAAATGAACAATCTACTTTCGACTTGATGTCCTTAAATGATTTCGTTTTATAGTCACATTTGAGGTCCACTGAATTCTTTTTCAAGAAACTTTCTCGCCTCTCAGTTTTCTTCACAGCTTTAGGACTGCTTTGAACACTATTATCTGCATCAGTTTTCCGATTAGACAACATCGTTTTTAATTTGCTAGGAACATCACGTTTAGGCATTTTATATTTCTTCAACGTGAAACTCCTTTTCTCCTCTTTATTTTTCTCGGTAGGTCGTGAATGTCCCTTTTCACTGTTTAAAGAGTTTCTTTTGCTTGTGTTCTTCGGTGTCTCATCTTCATCAATAAGTTGAGAAACCTCAGAATGATGCTCATCTAATGTATCTTCCTGATTTAAGTAATTATCAGTTTTGTTGGGACTCATATTTTTTTGGCTGCAATCAGAGCGAGTTGACGTTGTAGAAACAGGTGACATGTCGTGAATAACATTAAGGAATACAGGTGATGCCCGATGATTTTCAAAATCAGTGTAGACGCCACTAGATTCCATGCAAGAATCTTCACTTCTGTTCACGATCAAAGGAGGATTCCCATTTCCATTTTTGCCTCCATATAGGGCGCCATCTATAACTTGAGCTCTCCTATCGCCTCTTTGTATGTGTTCGTCTAATCCGTCAGCGTCGCTTTCCGTAAAAAAGTCTGAATCAGTCATAGGGTCTACTCTTCTAGTCACTGGCACATTTTGCCAGTCCATATCTATAACTTCTTCACGGGGACCCATAGGATGATCTGCACTCCTACTAACTGGTCGAGACATTTCACCATCGCCTTGATAACCATCTAAGCTGGTGATACTTGTTATACTGGTTATAAAACTATTTGAGACTTTAGAGGTTTCCATTGATTTCGGAAATTCGTTCTTACTGTCTGAATAAGTCTGGGAATCGTGTAAAGTAGAAGCAGAAAATTGAGAGTATGTGCTTATTTCACCAATAACATCAGAACTATCCAATGGTAGCTCTTCAGGTGAAGGTGTTTGTTCTATTCTATTTGTGAGCATTGAGCTTCCCAGTTTGCAGTCCAAAGGTATTTCTAAATTAACTGTTGTATCAGCAAGTGAACTAGCTGGTTCAAGAATACTTCCATGAATTGAAGGTAAAAATTCCTCTTCTAAATTGTGCATGAACTCTTCTTTAATAAAATCTATTTGATCTTTAGTAGATTCGTTGTGCTGTTCTTGTGTGATATGTTTTTCATTTACGCAGAATGCATTTTCCATTATGTTTTCATCAGAATTATCCGCAAATGATATTTCTGGTTTATCATCGATAATACCTTCAATAATGTCCAAAGTTGCTATCGGTGCTAAAGTACCAGTAAACGTATTGCGTTTCACGTGAATATTTTCAAAACCATCATTTTGTATTGTCGATGCTGCCGAGTTACTTTCAGTCTTATCAGTTGACGGAGTGTCTCCGTTATCAGGAGATATCTTACACTCATTATTATCACAGAAAATTGGTAAACCTTCCACTGTTGGAGAAAATGCATTCTCGAGGTAACATATATCGTCCATTTGATCTGGAGTCAATATTCCTAAACTATCGTCTAAAGAATTCTCTTCGTTATTTCTGCTTATCGAATTATCGCTCGGACTCAGATTCGTTTCGAACGTTCGGGGATGTATGTGAGACTTGAGTTGTAAACAGAGATCAGATCTTGAATGTGTGTTAAAAGATTTTTTATTTGGGAAGAAGTCTTTTTCACAAGAATATTCAAACTCGTTCATAGGTTTATCATCAAAGTTCAAGACATTTGGTAGCCTATCAACGCTTTTGTGGTTAGAAGCTTTGCAAAATATAAGTGGTTTAGTTTCAGGTGCTTCCTCCTTCGGATCTGGTTCTACCCATACTGTCTTATCCGTGTTCTTAGAAGACGTAGATGGATCCGATTTAAGATCAAATAACAGACTGTAAGGACCCGATTCATCTCGATCTTTATCATCATCCAGTTGTTGTGTTATATCATTAATAATACTTTTAGTTTTTTTATCAACACCACGATCCTGTTTTTTTGTTATCTCATTTAACTTTTCACGTAGATCTAAGATTCTGGGATTCTGTTCGACGACTTTTTCTAATTTGAGATTCATCTTAGGTATTAAAGTAGCAAAACTCTTAAAAAATATTTTTTCTTTTAGGTCATCTTTCCTTGGGCGATTCTCCATGTTGTCTCCCAAATCCGTCATTTTCACCTCTCCGGCATGCAAGTTTTTTAATCTGGGGTTGTCATGAGAATACAATCCACGGAATTCTAGTGATCGTGATTTGCCATTTCTGTCAATGGGAATCTGAAACAAAATAAAAAAATTAAGTACTGAATCATAACCGAAGATCAATCACTATTGAGATTTATTTTTATACAGGTAACATACATTATTATAGAAAGAGAAATAAGAACAAGCTTTATCGTTCAGCTTTACAAAAATAAATTGATCTAGAGGATTTGTTCTATGGTCAAAATTCGAATATTTATAATGCGTAAATTTTAGCTTCATGCCCTTCTTCTCCATATAAACTTTAAGTATGCCAAATCTAGCAGAAGATGGACCCTTCACGTATTTTAATTCCTCACACAATGAATATACAGTAATCCCCCCTAATTAGGGTACCAAGTTATAGGGAAGATTATTGTACAGGTAACTACTAGTTTATTTATTCTCCAAAGATAAAATAGTGACCAGTGAGTGTCGTAACAGTGCCCTCTTAATGTTGTCGTCCACGGTTCAGGGAGCCGTCATGCATCGTGACTCCGCTGCACTCATTGTTGACTAGTTACTCGTATGCTCCAACCATTATAATGTATAGTATGAACATAAATATAACTCTGAATTGAAAGGTTAGTATTAAAATAGTGTTATTCTTCTGGGTACGAGCTTTGAGGCTTAGTATGATGATGTTAAAGGACATTTCTATACACATATTAACGTCTCCATAGGACGTAGTAGAAGAAACATACATTTTTCAATTCTTACTTATCTATCGGTACAGACTTGAAACTCCCTTACTAACTCCCGCCCTCCCAGAGGAGTTTACCCCACTTTCCCCCATCGAAGGGAAAATCTATAGCAAACATCTTCCATGTTTGGAGTTAGTTATGTCACCCATAGGTATCCGATCGTAAAAACAACTCATAAATATTTTCGTTAATGGATCAAAAGGACCAACTTTAAACGGAAACATTTCCTTAAAAATAACATATTCCAATACGTAATAACTAAATTATTTTAGGTCTCAATCAAACCTTTGTTTAATAGCGTAAAATAGTGCAGTAACGGCTATTTATAAAGAGGCTATAACACACTTCGCCGAAGTATATTTTCACAATACAGTGAGATAAATATCAGAGCGCAAAGTCACGAATGGGTATAATGATCGGAATATTCGTCCAATCGTAGAGTTGTAGACAAATGAATCATTTTCCTAACTAAGAACGTTACTACTTCTCAACCTGATTGCTGCGTGGTACTAGGGTTGTCTATTTACTATTATTTTATGTGCAAATAATATTGAACGAATTGAGTAATTGATAACAATGATAACATTATTATGTATTTGTTATTTACCAACTGTTTGATAATTTTTTAGGGTGGCAAGTAAAATGCACAAGAGCAATTTCCCCGTTTTTTATCCGACTCCGCCAGAAGGAGGGTAATGTTTTTCGAGCATTTCTATTTCTTTTCCACGCTCTACAGCCTAAACAGCAGGGAGGATTTCAACGTCATTGTCCCTGGATTTTTCTACATCGCGAGACATAAGCTATATAATTTTTATTTTTTAATTTGGTTCAATTACGATTTGTCGATTATTTACTTTAAAAAAAAAATGCAGAACCAAAGTCCAAATAATCTAGTTTGATTTTAGGTTTCACATTCAAAAGGTTAAATTATGTTATTAAAATTGAATGGTTTTCATTTAGAGTTTTTATTAAATGTAGTAACCCTAAAATCGGCTCATTTACACTCATTAACCAACACTACGCAGTTTCATCAACTTTAACCCGCCACTGCTGGCAAACAAGTCCGGCGCCAAGTAGAGCGTGGAGGGTTAAAGGATAATGTATTTATTTACTGTTATATTATAGTTTATTGTATAAGACTGTTAATGCTAGATTTCTGTGTAAATTGTTAACATTAATTTTGGATAAGGCGTCAAAAATTCAAAATAGCGACAATCCATTTTAGCGTTCTTCCCTGTGGTTTACTTTTTTGATCGCAAGTGCTCGACAAAGTAAAAAAAAATATAGAACGCGGTCAAAAATTGGATGAGTGACTGTTTGTAGAGTAACTTGAATGTACCCGTGCTTGTTATACCCGGTTGCTATTGTAGTTTGTCAGGCGCTAATATCCTACTAATCCTACTATCCTACTTCCTACTTCCTACTAATAATATAAATGTGAAAGTTTGTAAGGATGTTTGGATATTTGGATATTTGGATGTTTGGATGTTTGTCCCTCCTTCACGCTCTAACCATTGAACGGATTAAGCTGAAACTTGGCACACAGATAGTTTGAATCTAGGAATAGGACATAGGATAGATTTTATCCCGTTTATAGGTTTCCCTGGGATGAATTCTACTCTTCCGCGGGCAAAGCCGCGGGTATCGTCTAGTAGGTCGATAAATCTTCCAACACTTGAGTTGACTTGTCCTTCTGTTAATCCACACTGGAGCAGCGTGGTGTAGTATGCTCTAGGCCTGCTCAATTATTAAAACAGACCCGAGCTTAGGAATGGACCAGCAATGAAGCGAAACGTATATTTTACCATCTACTGTATATCTATTTTCCTAAAAACTTCGTAAACGATACCTAATATTCTGTCAGGTTTAATATTAAAGTTAAAATTATCAATTATTATTAAGTTTTATTATTGTTTGTTCTTGGTACGATGCCGAGTTTTGATTATTTAGATAATATTATATTTTTTGTAAATGTAGCTTAGGATTTTTTTTAAGTTTTTTTTAGTTAGTAGGTATTATACTTAATTTAGTATCTTGTTTAAATGGTTATTAAAGTAATAATTTAGTTAGATTAATAAAGATCTACACATTTGTAAAAAAAAAGTTACCCTACTTTCCTTTCCTTTACAATTGCAACTGAATGCGTCTGTATGTATGTGTGTGTGAATGTGTGTGTGTTTGAAAGTCAATGAAGCGCAATACCGCTCGCCACCCCTGCAGCACTGCAAGGAGTAAATATAAGTTGTCTGTTTACAACCATTGCGATAGATAGATACCTACCTAATCTATACTTCTATACTAATAATATAAACCTGAACAGTTTGTTTGTTTTAACGCGCTAATGTCAGAAACTACTGGAGAGATTTGAAAAATTCTTTTAGTGTAAGATAGTCCATTTATCGAGGAAGGCTATAGGCTTTATAACATTACGTTAAGATGAATAGGAGAGGAGAAGCAATAAAAAATATTGTGAAAACGGCAAAATTACGCGGGCGGAGCCGCCGGCGATTGCTATATTAAATATTAATCGTTGTGTGGCATTTAGTATATTATGCAGTAATTTCTAGTCAAATTATTTATGGTACCTAGGTATGTGTTTCTAGATAAACCACAATTAATTCGTTTTAAAAATGTCTAAAGAATGGCAACCTTCAAAAATCTTTTAATACAAGGATGGTCTGAATTTACGCTCGAACTAGGTTAGTCACTACTTAGGCTAGAAACTAATCTTAGGATTAAGCTCAATTCAAAGAGCTAATTAGAGTTTACGCCCTGTTAACTTTCTGTTTATTAAAACTGAATCTTATTAAACCAAAAATAAGATAACGATTACCTAAATTTAATCAAAGTTTATTATTAAAAGAATTAGTGGACGTGAAAAATTATAACAAAAACAGTAGATACTTAAAAATTCAGAATTGTCAATAATCATAATTCAAATGGCGCTGAGCTAATATTATTTGAGGGATATTTTTTTTTATTTATCTATGGTATTCTGTATTTATTTGTTTCTAGGTCAAGGACAGACAGACGTACAGAACCTATTTTTTTCTGTTAATAATATTGTTATTCAAAATTC
>LGAG01000777.1:43239-59825 GCA_001278395.1 Lerema accius
TTAAACTTTCGTATTTATATGTATGGATTAATTAGTTGCGAACCGATTTCACAGACTTATTAAAAAGAAAATAAAAATACTTAATATTCCAAAACATTTCTCACCAAACATCTTTACGTATCAGTCGAGGAATCTTTAGATAATGCCTCTTTTTGCATTCAATTAACATACACATGAAAAAATTTACGACATTCTACAAAACATTTTGTTTTTGACAACTACCTAATTTAATCTCTGGTTTGACCTATACATGATTAGGTAAAGGTCAAATATTATAGAAACAAAACACAAAAACTTGTTCAAGTCTCATGATCACTTCTAAACTGGATTCGAGCCATCGCACTGGCCGATAAAAGGAATTCCATTTAACGATAACGTTTCGAACAATGTACTTATACTATGCATATGAGAAGTGTGCCTTTTCACTAAGTAGTACACTTTTTATTACGGTTTCAATACTAGCTACTGAGCCAGTAAAAACTATTGAAACTATTGTGGAAATAAATTACACATCAAGGAAAAAATGTAACAATACATTAAAAAGTAATTACGTAACAATTACGCAACGTAGAAAATATTTGCTTTCGTTGTTGAATTGTGTTGTAGACGGTTTCATTCGGTGACACGGTTCAAAATTGTTCAAAAGTTTAACGTTAAACGTTTATTGAACTATATTTTAAATTGGCTAAAGAGGCTATTAATCCTACATTTATTTATGTGATTATTGACGCTGAAAATTTTTCACATAGTTTTATCTAGAAGGGATTCCGAAAATAAAAATATATTTTTTTGATGTTTTTTTTGATACTGGTAACGACTTTAAAATAAATTGTAAGTCCCTAACCCATAATTTCTGACTTATAAGTTAACTTATTTGAAGTTGGTTAAAATCACTCCTACCTGTTTTTTCTGAATAATTAATTATTTTGAATTAACACCAGGACATTATTAAAATATCTCCTACTAAGTACCTATTAAAAATATATTATTTTATACTAAGTTAATTAGGAACCTCTTGTAAAATAAAACACTCCAGAAAAAAAGTTCTTAAAAAATATTGACCATTACAAAAAAAATAAGAAGATTCGTTGTACCAACCATTTAAACGTAAACGTAGCGAAGGACAGTCAGTTTAACAATAAAGCTATTGTTTCTAACAAAAAAAAACATTTGACAAGATTACAGAGTAATATTACGTAGAATATTATTGAAATTTCAAGGTTTCTTCGGCCATTCCGTCTCATTCACGATTGGTATGATCGTCATGGTGAATAATGAACATAATGTTGTAATTTCATTATTTACTTTAAACTACGTAGGCATTTCTTTACAGGCTAATCCGTCTATACAATAATGTGACACAATTATGTTTTAATTGTAACGACATTTTGTCATTTTTAACCGACTTCAAAGAAAAGGAGGAGGTTCTCAATTCCTCTGTAATTTTTTTATTTATTTGACATGAGAAGCATAAAGACTGATATGTAAGTTAGACCATATTATAATCACAATGCGTTTGTTGTTTTTTAAATTACTATGCAACTAAGTTTTGAATTCTTTCTTAAAAACTAGTTTTTTGTGAGTTTAGTAGGTAATTAGTAAATTTTCTCTGAATTAATATTATAACTAAGCGTTTATGCCTTTCATAATTATCATGCTATACTGCCCTATGTTATAAATCGTGTGAATTAATTTAAAAACCAAATTGAAGATGATTTCAAGGCTGTCAAGCATGTCAGATTTGCAACAGATCAGGTTTACGCACTTACAACAATTCTTGCGATCAGATAGATATTGTTTTAATAAAAATTATAAAACTAGCGATGAACTTATGGTACCTATAGAATCATTAAAATCGACTGTTAAAAATATTTTGGGGCGATGGCGCTTTGTCTATATTATGTATTTATGTATATTTCTTTAGCAGGCTCTCCAACCCATGCAACTTGACATAATATATTCGACATAAGAGATATCATTTGATTCGTCTTTATTGTGGGAATGACATAAGCTATATATTTTTTTATTATACCCTCCCTTAATCAGTCTATATTTTATGTTTCTCTTTAATTACTACTAGTTGTATAGCACAGACCAAAAAATATAGACACAGACTGTGCTCAGTAACATATGTCGGATCTTAAAAAAGAAAAAGAAAAAAAATATGACTATTATATTTTTTGGTCTGAATTGTATAGTTTAAAGACATACAGACGTACATAATGCTTTAAAAATTATGCTTTAAAAACAGTACCCTACTTGTGGGTAATCGGATAAAATACACGTATCCTCAATTTTTAACCTTGATAATGAATATTCCATACTCGTAGTAGCTCGGCGGTAAGACGAAACTAATTTTATTGATTATCAAGGCCGTGCTGTAGGCAAACTCCATTACACGATGATGTAATGGAGCGGATAATGGTTAACGCTATAATTCTACCACCTAACTACACTTCAACTCACTGCACAGTGATTAAAGTACATCTTCATTTTATTACTCCTTCAGACTTGTATAGTTTTATTTTATACTCATATCTCACACCAAAAAATATAATGGTGTTCGGAACAAAAAAGTGAAGTCAATTTTTTTCTTTCTTTTTACGATCTGACGTACTCGTATGTCATCGAACACGGTCTGCCGAGCAATTATCTATAGGTTTAAAAAAAAGATATGCGTTTCTTTCCCCATTCTTCTCCTCTATATTAAAGCACCTTGACGAAACAGGGGGTAGGTTTAAAAAAAAATACGTGTATAAGTGATTGATTGAAGTGATGCTTACATGAATAAATGAATTGGAATTTGAATTAGGTAACTTAATTTTTACTGAGTTACAATTTATTTCGCGATGTTCCAAAACTAATTTTTCGAAGTTATTTAACCAATTATCGTCGAATAAACTTAAGATTAACTAAACCACACAGACTAGTATTCAGGGAAACTTCAGCAAATTCTACATTACTTCACTCATGTTTCATTTTACTTCGTTACTAAACTGCATTATACTTTAAAATGCGTATTAAAATCAAGCCCAATTGGGTTGACGTTTGTAAAAAATAAAATGTAGTCCTCAGACGGAAACTGCGGCTACCAACTGGTTTTTATTACTGAGTTCATTCGTATGAAATACCGGATAAGTGAACTCACTTAACGAGTTTTTAACATTGTAATATTCTTACTACCTCACTGCAAAAAAGGAGAACATAATACAGGCTTGTTTCCCGACTGTAGGAGAAGGAAGGTAATGTTTTTGGGACGTATGTTTGTATGTATGTGCTGTGTCGTTGGATACGTTTTCGTCAATGTTAATTAATAAGAATGTTAAGACTGAATTTTTTAAAGATAAACATTTTAATTTTAACTTTAAATTTGCTTTATATATTCTAAAATATTGTACAGTAAAATTCACTATTATCTGTAACTTATCATATTATAGTTAGGGCTGCTAGCATTTTTATGAAAAATAAAGTATATTTATGTCTTAGAAAAATAATAAATTAAATTGTATTTTAGAAAAAAATAAGCAGTAAGTATTTTATTTATTTAATGTTTAAAAACTGGTCCAAACTTTTCAGTGTTAAGCATTTTGACACTAAAAAAATTATTTTTGTCCAAGTTCCTTATTTTGTGTAATGCAGTTGAAAACAGTATAAAACTTTATTTAACAGTACAGTTGGTCCTAACTGTAGTTAATTACTAATTAAATGGTAAACCAATCATCTCATAGAACAATACTTAGCATAAACTTTATACCTAGAACTGAGAAGTAACTGGTATCCTATTATTATTCTACACTGTTAGTCAGTATCAATCTAAGGATCTTAAACGTTAATCTTATGTGGGATCATACGTCATAATGGAATGTACAGGTTCACTTTACTGTTAAGAAACTCTGTGTCATTAGCAATAACCTCAAGGATTTTCCTTTAAGCTTCCTTAGGGCTGGTTTTAAAAATTTATTTTCTTTGACCGACGTTGATTTTGGGCAACGAACTTCGACATCTGCGCTTGGCTAAGGTCATTGTTAAGGAAATGGAAACTAATAAGCCTCGCTGGGAATTGAACCCAGGACCTAATGTAAGGTGGTTCGATGTAGTAAGTAATCGTTGAACTGAATGCGTGTCGGACACGTTTCGTACCATAACTTCCAAAATACTGGGCTAATTTTCATGAAATAAGAACTAAATTAAACCTTATTTAATAGGAATTAATATACAATTAAAACCTTTTTCATTATATTTTGGTAATGATGTAAAAATCAAAAGGATAAGTTAAGAAAAATGACTGTAGGCATAATCAGACGTGCAACTCACATCCGCTTTTGAAATGGAGATTGGAATAAACAGCTTTAGAAAGGTCTCATTTGAATGCCACTTGAATATTTTTCAATTATCATTAATTTAAATTGACTAATATAAACGGGCATTAAAGACATGATTGTAATCCTTTTGAAAGCCTAAAAATAAAGCCAAATTAGAACAATTTAAATTTTAAGATGTTAAATGTTGGTAGTGATCCTGCCTACGAAGCGAGGTGTCCCGGGTTCGATTCCCAGCCGGGGCAGATATTTATGTGACAGATAAATGTTTGTCCTCGGGTCATGGGTGTTAGTGATGTTTTATTAGTGTTGTCCATGCCCTCCGCGACACAGGGAATCCTACCGAGTATGTGTTAGCGTTTATTTTTTATTTAGCGTTTATTACCTACTCTCATTTTGCGCTAATAAGTTTTAGTACAAATAAGACAATATTTATAATCACAATAATAAATAAGGAAGCCTCATTAGATGATGTATGTACAATCGACTTATTACAATAAGTGAGAAATAGCATTAAACGAAAGTCAGTAAGAACTAAGAAATAAACCGTTACCGCGATAATATTTAGAACAACAAGATCGTGAGAAATATTTCTAGTACTCGGGCATTAATTAGCACAGACAATGCAACTTCTCTTTACGAGAAAAACGAAAAAACTTCACGAATCAACTAACAGGCTATTTTATGTTTTGTTGTTAAGTTTAAGTTCGTTAAGATTAGTAGCACGCAACTGACAGACAGGCCATAATTGTAAGATAATTTCGTTTGTATTATATGTTAGTAGTATTTACACTCTCTATAGGTACTCCATTTCAACGATCATGTGAGAAAAAGTTAACAATGTTACAGTGTCTTTTTTGTAATTATTCGTTTAAAACAAGACAGACACAAATTAAAAACAATTGTAGAATAAATAATAATTTAATTTTAAAACATTTTTTTTTTACTTCTAAATATTTTTTAAATTAATGAAATGGATAAAAGTAGTGCTATGATCGTTGTTAAACGGAGTAGGTATACGGTGAATATAGGCCTTTGATACGTTTCCATTGTGGGAGAGACTTCGTTTAAAATTGACTGAAATAACCTAATTTTTAACAGTTTTTCGATCAATGTAACGTAAAATTTAGGAAGTTAATCCTCTTACGCAGCCCTGATTAAAAGTCGCGCAGTTTAACTAATGAATAATTAAGTTACATTGTATTGTAATTACTACAATAATTACTGCTTACGAGTAGAAACAAAGAAACAATTGAAGCATACTGTACAAGTGAACTACTGACCGCAAATTACTTACAGCAAGTAGGGTGGGTTACGCGTCGTTTTAATTTTATAAACACGGCATTTTGGCAACCTAGAATTTAATTAGAATAATCAACCTTAAACAAGAGGGTTACTTTGATTTTTGTTATCCAGATTAGTATTTAAGTGCCAAATAACTTAACTCAGACCAAAAAATATAACAGACTCTTCAGAACAAAAAAGTAAGGTTACTTTTTTCTTTTCTTTTACGGTTTAACATGTTACCGAGTAGGTACGGTCTACTGAGCAATGTACCGGGAAACGTTATCATTTGTTATTAACGTTATGTTTTTCCCTACTACGCTTGTTTGTTCCGATATTATACATACGTATAACTAGTATAAAGTATAATATTTTGTACTATCAAAATGTTGTACCAAAAAGTTTTATGTTGGCTAAATATAGGACAATAAACAATGATTGGCGTTCGTCAGTGACCATAATAGTTTTCATACTGATTTTATGGTAACACACGTCAACGTCATTCTACAAGAGCCTCTTATATCCGTTTTATTAGACCTTCGTTAAATCGTTCTGAGAATAATATTCAACTAATTGACTGGCAGGGAATGCTTGTAGCAATAAGCCTTTGTAGCTTTTTCATATTGTAAGGTACAGAAGTTTATATAAATAAATCTTTAAAAATTTCGTTGCGTACCGAATATTTGAAGGCTCCCTTAACTAGAGACTTGTGAACTAAAGGTCAAAGTAAGTACTCTCCGTGTCGTGAATATATTCTGTACTCTCAGTCGGCTCAGAAATCAATAATAGCCGCCAGAACGTCTCAATACATGAATATAAAAAGACTTGACTTTAGCTACCATTTTAAGGATAATTCAGGCACGTACGAATTTGCCATTTGGCATGGCCTCAACCCATTAACGGCCCACTAATGAGCACGGGTCTCACCTCATAACTGAGGTCTAGAGCATACTCCACCACGCTGCTCCAGTGCGGATTGGCGGAGGGGTTAGTAGCCAACCCAAGTGTCGGAATTTTTTATGCCGCCCAAGGAATACTTTGGCATACTTAGTTTATATGAACAAGAAGAGAAAAAAAGCTAAATTTTATGCCTAATCTGTGTCATAAATACATTTTATTTAGAAAGTATTATGGACTCTCAAACGGTCTGGATTTTCTTCGCGATGGTGTTGTCGTGCATGTTACCTACATTGCGCTAATAATAGGTTCCTTTTTAATCAATTAGATGGCGTTGTAAAGTATCCCACATTACTGATCCAACCCATCTTAATCCAAAAATAATAAGTTATACTCCAATTTCAACTACAAACGAGGTCCTCATTAGATAAATTTAACGTTTAACCCAGTTTTTCCCAAATAGCTGAATATATTTAGAGAATTTCTGGTTTAACCCCAAGTAAAACTTTGTTATGTCACGAACTTCATTCAAACTATAGAGTCGTTTCAATTATACATTTATATAAGTTAGACGTTTGTAAACTTTGAAGTTGTTAAAGTACATTAATATTATCTATGTCTATTCTTTTTATGGGTATGTGGGGCATAAGTACATAATATTACATACATACGATCCAAAACATTACCCTCTTCCCGACACAGTCAGGTAAATACACAATGAAACTGTCAGTACCTAACAATGCTAGGTTTGTGAAATGTACGAAGAGAAAACACGCAAGTGATTCGAATTGTTGATTTGAGGTCCGTTCGGTGAAACTGCGATCGTGTTGAATGCAGGATTAATGTATTTACATAATATCCCTGCCATCTTATCGAGAAACACTGAGTAAAGAGAACTAATCTGATAAGAGAAGCTTGTTTTTATCTAGTGAAGACACAGACCAAAAAATATATAGACACAGTCTTCGGAAGTCCATTATATTTTTTGATCTCAGACTTACCTATTCAGTCTAGTAACCTTTACGTTAAAGATTGATAAAAAGAATGAATAAAAAACAATATTAGGGCATTAAAATACAGGAAATACACAGGTTATTTACATACCGACTATTAATTAGACCGACCGACTATTAATGAGACGGGTTTTAATTTTTAATCCACATGAGATATAAAATGCAAATTCTGATCGCGTATTAATGCATTGTTGAATATTTTTTATCTGTTAATGACCTGTCGGCAAAGTTATTACCTAAAGAATCAATTAAAAACATTAAAACAATAAAAAAAATTGGAAGCCAAAGCTTGTTTAGTAAACTTTATCACGATTTTAATTTGAATTTTTAATTTTATCACGATTTTATTTTATTACGATCTTGTGTAAAACTCGGTGTTCGATTTTTAGTAAATAATTAAATTAATGTCATCGATGTTTAAACCAAGTTTAATATAGAAATTAGAGAGTAGACGGTAATGCCAGTGAGAAAGCTACTTCACCAAATATGTGTAAAGAATTCACTAGTCAGTGTGGTAACTCTCTTCACTTCAAACAGGCAATGCAAGTACCTTTAGTGAGGAAACTTAGGTAAAGCTGTATTCTCAATAACACACGAATAGGACAAGTATTAGAGTTCGTAAAATATGCTGTTTAATACAAATTTCAAAGTCTACATTTAGTCTAGCTAGAGCAATATTTCAGTACTTAGTGTACCTACTCTATGGTCTTATGTAGAAATTCATTCACCATAACTCATTACGTCAATCAATAGACTATAGCGTCGGCCGATATATGTATGGCAGTTGTCAATGTCAACTGTTTGTCAACGGAGGCACAGGCACCTGCCTGACGTGTATTTGACATTTCGGTTTATACAAATCATGGTAGTGTGTGGTTTTATTTTCTAAATTCATTTTGCACTTCTTCTCCAAGTACACTTTAACTATGCCAGATCTCAAACTCTTACGCCCCTACATTTTTGTTAAAAAGGGTTTCAAATTAGACCTTTCACGCAATTATATTATAAGTAAATACTTAACTTTTTGATACTGCGAGCCATGGGGTCTCGTCTTGGTGACATTTTACATGAAACAATTTTTGCTATGACAGCTGTTATCAGTTAGCTATTAAAGATGAATGGCCGAGGTTACGCGCGACAGATAACACGATAAGAATGAATAGTTTGATAACTGATAACATACCGTAATGTCGGTTAATTGGCCCAGTTTGGAAAATACAGAGCGAAAAAATTGTATTTTTAAATTAAACTTTTTTTTTAACTAGTTGACAAGGATTTAATTTTTTAAAGTTTACGTGGCGAATAGGTGCAGAAAGCCGAATTGTGATTAAATTATGTATTGACTCAGTGTTCAGAACAAAAAAGTGACGTATTTTTTTTCTTTCTTTTACGATCCGACGTATGGTTGGAGCAAGGTTTACCGAGAAATGTACCGGGAAACGTTATCATTTATTATTAACGTTATGTTTTACCCTGCTACGCTTCTTTGTTCCGAAGACTGCGTCTATATATTTTTTGGTCTGTGATATGAGATATGCCATAAATAATTTTATAAGTAGGTACAGTTTTATTATTAATTAATTAATTAGTTCATAAAACCCCTTTAATTAATACATACCTACCCAAGTTTCTGTGTCGGCCTACATTGTCATTGCAAGACTGTTTATAAATGATCTAACAGGATGATGACATTATCAACATGTAAAGAATCGTCCAGACCGAACAATCTGTCTGCATTCATATTTGATTCATTCAATGTAGACTTGGATAACCACATATACACACATATACATACATGTACACATAAGTGTACTATGTGCCCCTGTGCTAAAAACTACCTACCTATAATCTAGCCCATGCAACTATAGACATGTCTGCAAGCTAGATTAGTCCGAAATCATTATGAGTTGAGTTTCACCCTCCATCCCGCGCGATTTTTCACTGTTCTCGCTCATTGTAAATAATTCTTTGATCCTTTAGCTAAAAAATGGTATAAGTAATTGTATTTTGGATGGAGGCGATAGATTCGAAACTACAATGCCAAACTGAATCCCCTGATTTTGTTATCATTAGGTTTTTAAGATTTCCCCGTAAGATTGCAAAAAAAAAACGTTTTCACGTCAAAATAATATCCGCCTTTTTAATGCCTTGTTATCCAACTACAAAAGGAGTATTTATGTATGTACCTATGTATGTGCATTTCATGGCCACGCTATACAACTCAGCCTTTTTTAATCACTAGTAAATTCAAAATAATGTAATTTCCTACTACGAAATTATAATTAACACCCTAAGCTGTAAATTCTAATTTAAACTGACTATACCATAAAGGTCAGTCCTAACAAAGACGTAAGGAATCACGCTGTTTGAACATCATCCATAACAATACGATTTGCTACTAAAATATTATAACCATACTTCCGTATGATTTTAATTATAAAACATTATTCTATGAATGTGCAAAAAAATAACAACAAATCAACGAATTACCGGATTATTTAATTTTATAATAAATCGTTAACCCTCTATTAGTTTGTTAAAAATATTATTTTGTTTAACACAAATTTTGCTTATAATAATATTTCCACATTTAGCATGACATAGTTTACCTAATTAGATTTCAATAAATGGTATGTGCCTGAAGCAGTAAAAAAATCAAACTATGGTTTAAAAAAAATGTTACATTTCAATCATAATGGCGTGTAAAATGCGCGCGAAAAAAGAAAGGAAAAATTTGATATTTATTATTTACTTTATAAAATTCTATATTTAAATATTAACTTTGGAACAACAATGACGTATATTCATTAGTCTAGATCTTCTTTTACTATTTACAATTTCACAATGCTGTATTCAACTTACAAAGTAAATCGGACTACGAGTATGCCGTCATAGGATAATAACAGACTGAATACAGTAAGCACAGAGTAATGACCTATACTTGGTTGGTTTTTTGCATCCAACGCGATGATGGTTCCAGTATTTATAGTTTGGCAGAGTAAAACCGAAACGTGAACAACCTTTTACTACGCGTCATCAGCGTTCAAAGAAACTTAAACCTCATTAATGCAGCAGCTTTTTGCTTAAGTATCCAGTCTTACTTCAGTAAAAAGCATGCAAAGACGCTAATGTATTCTTGAGTATATTTTATGATTCTTAACATCTCTATACCTACTTATTTTAATCTTTATTATTACCTATATAAAATCGTTTTTATCACTGATCTCCTAGGCGGTAGGATTAGTTTTAATAATTTGTGGGGTGATTTAGGGACCGAGTATTAGGTACATTACATTAAATTTAGGGACCATAATCACACACGGTAGGTGATGCGGTTGGCAAGATAATTCAAGAGTCCAGAACCAGACAAATAATTAAAGAAAAACGCCGTCGTAGTTTAAATGTCCTAGATGTTCCAATTTTAATTTTATATTAGTTTTTTTGTTATGTAGCTTGGTTACTGTTTTGGGGGCGGACCTTTATAAAACCCTAAATTGCCCGTGGCCCGACATTTGACTGGTCTTTTTTAACTAACATTTTACTTAACTTCATGTCTATACATTGATAAAAGTAAGTATTTATTATACTTTAAGGAATAGAAAGAGTTATTAGACATAATACCTAAAGTAAATATATATAAATAATAGAGGTTCTCAAAATTTAATAAAACTAATGGTTATACATATAATATTACTTACATTATGTAATGTAGATTACCAATAGTATAAAAATTGTCGGTAAGCGCGGCCCAGCGGTCGACGTATTTTCGGTAATCGATTACCTATTTAGAACGCTGTCTTCAGAAATTCTAAACAGACGGAATGGAGCTAAGTAGGTAGGTATTTGATTTTTTTACTTACAAATGTACTGAAAAATCCGTTAGGTTAAATTTACTACCTACCTGATTCTTAAATTATACTCGTCTTTTATATACCGTTTAGGATCGTTTGTTATAAAACTTTTCGAGCATTAAATATAAAAAAAAATGCGCAAATGAAAATCATTTCGTATTAAACAATAAGGGGATATGTCGCATGGACGCATTACTTAACTGCAGTAGTTAATGCTTACAAAGCCTTTTGTTCTCAATAGGGTGAGCCGTGGCACTAGCAAGAGTAAACAATATCTATTATAGTCTAATTTCACAATAATACACGTTTAAAATCATGTTAGGTCATGCGTTGTACTGCTCGATACAGTCAGTCATATTGAAAATCAAGAGCTACAAGGTCGACGTTAATCAAAGTAATACTCAAATGCAATCAAAATTTGGACATAACCATAGAATTAATTAATTTTAATTACAGACACCGCAACGAATTTCTCACATTAATACGCCCTTGGTAATGATTTCAAGAACTACCTGCACGCGCAACTGTAGTTACACCATCGCTTTAAGCCTAACATATTCTGCTTGTACTCACCTTCGACATATCGCTCTATGCTTCGTTCGATTATCATCAAATATACTTCACATTTCCATGTCACTAACGTTGCAAATCCTTTTGGTGGACATAAATATCAGTAAAGCACTAACCGACCGCGGAAAATTCGCATTACATTTCGAGGCACCGTTTCGCGACAGCGTTCGATCAATACTGGGTTTGTCGGTACGGCAGATAAGGTAAAAAATACAGCGATCCGATACGCGTGCGCGCGCAAACTGTTGTTGACTAACGTAACGAGCATATATGAATGTGTGTCGGAGTCGGATGGCACGACGAGTCGGCCCCAGTGATACAGACAGAAGTACACTACCCCGAGTACCCCGCCTCGAACTGTTAGTACGAGGCCACCCGACGATAATTTGTAAGGCAATAAGTAAAGGCCTATCAGTTTCATTTGCGAAACTAAAATCACCGTCTCAAATGTACACTAGGTACTTTACTGTTAATCTATTGCATTGGTTTCCAAGCGGTGCTACGCAGACCATTCAGCAAGAGTTGAAATATGGTCCGTCCGCAAAATATTTCCGCAATTATTATAACTTTTCGATAACGTTACTTATATACGTGTACTTTACGCTTGGAATAATTATTCTAAGTATTCGACTACTTATGAAAAAAGTTTTGAATCAATCATGTGATTCCTCTCCTACTAATAAGAAGAAAATCAAAGTGGTTTTTTCAGATAGATTAAGTGGCATTGCTTTAGTCTAGACAATCATCTTTAAAAGGTCACCCAAAGTGCAATATTACAATTTTTTTTTATTAAATACTCATGTAAAATGCTACGTACAACATTAATTAAATATCAATCATTCATAAGAAAGAATGCGGAAGATATCAAACTACATAAATATGAAAAAAAACAATATGTTCATAAGACAATGATTGTTTATTGCAGCCTGAGAAATAAGTCGATAAATAACCGAATTTAAATTTACTTAAGAAGTTGATGTTTTACCTAAATAAACAATTTATTAAGAATTATTTTGAACTAAAACAAGTGTACAATTTATTAATGTCCAAGTTCTATATAAAAATAAGAACTAGAAATTAATTACGGGACAACATAGAAACAAACGATAAAAATTAAACTGACGATAGTAAGTGTCATGTCAGGCCTCACGCAGTTTAGGGTTTGATAGTTGTTTTAATTAATTTATCTGCCATTGCAATGGGATACAGTTTTACTTTTAATTATTTATACCTAATCTTATACTATTATGCCTTAGATTTGTCTTCACTTATCCAAACCAATTCTCAAAATTTCTTGAATTCAAAAATGGTAGGTATTAGCTTAGCAGACTCCCAATTTTTTTATAGGAAATCTTACAATAACTCACTATAAGAGGTGGTGGAGAAAAAAAATCAACCTTCGTTTACCATGATTCATGTGGTTAATATCCCATTTAACATTTAATATTTTTTTTTATTTTTTATTTTTTTTCTTGTTAGGTAATTAAATAAATAGTAACAGGCTAAGGGAGTGTAGTGTATGAAACAGTAGATAAACGTAGGTTTATAAATATAATTATAGAGACCCGTACCAGAATATAAAGAGAATATCCGTATTCCGTACTTTATTCCAATATATTACTCTGATTTATGCTTTATTCCGCAATTTCAGTATGTGCATATTATACACGAAGCCTATGACTATAAATCGTTAAAAAAATGAATATGTCAAGAATATAATGTCATATGTCAACAATGTCAATGTCAGTCATGCATGTCATTTCATTTACGATTTTCTGTTAAAAAGTTCCCAAATTTGTCAACAATCACAATCAAGAAAAAATAGAATGCTTTTAGAAATTAGAACTTAAAAAGCAGTGCTGTATCGATTAGTTAATAGTGAACTGATTATAATAAACGAAGAAATGGTGACTTCTACCTTAACAATCCAAGATGTTCTGCCATATGGCTCAAATAAATCAAATGGCAAGAAAGTTGATATGGATGCGGTTTTACCGTTCATACTCTTACCAATTTTAATGTTAATAGCTACTATGTCACGATTAGTAACTATAATAATCATGGTTTTCATTGGTATGGCTGCACTTTATGTAAAATCGCGACCCCGCCAGAAAAACAGGTAAAAAAACTTACAAACTAAGTGCTACTAACTGTTTTCTTTCCTTCTGTTATGAAAAACAAATTTTGTAATTTGTCTCAGGAACTAATAGGTCAGGAAACAAAACATTTTACACTATAGAAAGGAAAAAAAACCACATTAACATCATTATGATAAAGTTAGATAAAAAGATTGTGCTATACACAGTGTGACCGATTACTTTCAATTGCAGTGTTGAAATAAAAATATGTTATAATAAATTTTAAATATATTCCGAAATATTTCCCTAATAAAGTTTTAAGGGATCAATTTCTTAATTTCATATTATAATTAAGTAACTTTCCATAATTATGCAATCAGTAGTTTTAATTTATTACTAGCATATACCGGGTGTAATCGTTAAGTGTGCACAGGCGATTATTCCGTAACTATTGCAGATATCAAAAAACTTTAAACTGATATCGAAAGTACATTATCTATTGAGTAAAATGGCAATAATAACTTTTTTTAAAAACGACATTAAATATCAAAAAAAATTACATTATACACTCCCATACATTGTGTATGACATAGAAGAAAAAGTTTAGTTTCTTTATTTTAAGTAGAATAGTACACTACTATTTACCCTTATCATATTAATTATTTTCTTATGAAACAATTTTATGGCTTAATAGCCAATAATAGTGCAACCCCTTGGCCAGCCAGATCCCTGGATCTAACGCCTTGTGATTTCTTCCTGTGGGGATTTGACAAAGACCACGTGAACGCAGAGAGAGTACACAGCCTAGAAGAGTTACAGAATCGTGTATGTCGTGCAATTTATAAATTATGGTGTTATGATAAGTTCATTTAGGTTTCTAAAATAAAGCTCGTCATTGTATTGCAACAACGAGGATGTCATTTCGAACACCTGCTTTGAATTCAAAATGTTGTACTTACTAAGAAATAAATTGTATGGGAGTGTTTAATGTATAATTTTTGGATATTTCTACTTTTATTTTTAAAAAGTTATCATTCTCATTTTACACATTAGGTAATGTACTTTCAATATCAGTTACAAGTTTTCTGATATCTATAATAGTTGCTGAATAATCGCCTGTGCACACTTAACGATTACATCCTGTATATATTTGAAATGTTTTTTTTTTCAGGTCACCATTCTTCTACTCCTGGACAGTTTCCTCTGGAATATATATGTTCTTAATTTTTGAACTTGGAATTCTAAGGTTACTTGAAATCACCCAGTTGGAACACTTTACACTCCTAGTATTATTACTCTGTACTTGTTATTTTTTTTATAAAATGAAAGCTGTGGCTGACTTTGAATTGGCCAGAGGATCATCAAGAGGAAAAGAATACAGGTGAAAATTATTTTAATGTAAAGTAAGTTTGCTGGGGCTGTCGACTAATAATAGCTGTTATTTAGGAAATAAGGTTCAAAATCTGATAACACAATTTATTATTTTCAGTCCAGTATTAACGTCTGATTCACATTACTGTCAGATTTGCCAAATTGAAGTCAATGAGAGGTTCTTCCATTCAATATGGTGAGTTAGAACTGTAGTAGAGAGTAGTCCTGTTTTTACCTTTTAGGTATGGAAGCCTATTATAAATGTGATAATTACATTATGACTTTGTGATTTTCAGGTGGAACTCCTGTGTTTTAAGACCTAACTACATTTACTATCTCGCCGGCCAAATATTTGCATTTTTTACTCTGTTATTTGGAATCAATTTGGGCCTTACAACTATATGTCAGCCCTTTCTTCTCTATGGATTATTACTTCTGCCAGAAGATTGCCAGGGTGTTTATCACGAATTTCTGTAAGTTAAAAAAGTTAAAAAAAACAAACGAAGTTAGTCAGTTAAAAAACAAAAAAAAACTGACGTCACTTTTTTGTTCTGAACACTGACTCTGTTATATTTTTTGGTATGAGGTTTTACATAATCCATCAACACTTTGAACTAACCAGTAATAACTGGTTTACTAGTAATATAACTATTTATTTTTATTTTTACAGTACAGCATTCTACTTTGTTGCATGTGTATATGGCATGGGATATCTTCTGGTTATTTTCTTGGTGTTAATATCCCAAATTCTCTTCTACATTCCAAAATATAGTGGTAAGTAATTACACCTACAAAATGATATGTATGTTTTTGACACAGACTAAAAAATATAATAGACTGAGGCTTCGGAACAAAAAAGCGTAGTCGATAAAAACAAGAATAACGAATAAAAATGTTTCTAGCAATATTGCGCGGTAGACCGCGTTCGGTGACATACGTCAGATTATAAAAAAAAATTGCACTCACTTTTTTGTTTTGAATACAGAGTCTATATATACTTTGGTCTGATGTTTTGAGTGTTTACACAAACATTCAATTTATTTGTCATTTTTTTTTAGGACCTCAATTTCGTAAATTGATGTCTACGGCCAGTGTTTGAAAAAATAAACTAGAAATTAGATTTGGAATAAACTGAGATAGCTATCTTTAGCTATGCTGTATAAGATTTTAGTCGAGATAGGGATTAAAAAAGAAGTTATACTA
>LGAG01000777.1:123620-134932 GCA_001278395.1 Lerema accius
ATTGAATAGCCCTTCTTATTACGATTCGTAAGTAAGCATATACTTACTTAAGAACAATTTAAACGAATTATTGAACATATAATGAATCAAAGATTATATAGGGCATGATGATGATATCTTTGAGAGATTTTATCCGATCAAAATGTAGTTATGTGTTCATCCTTTCCTCTAACAAATCGACAAACCGATAAACACTTATAATGCATAACATGAGAAGCAGAATGTTATTATCGAAGTTATGTTAAGGCATAAAAGCGAGTCCCACCTTTTATGGCAACAGCCTTTGATGTTTTCCAAGTCATGCTGCCTGAATTACCGCCCGACGTCTTAACTGAACAATAACGAACTTTTCTGTTTGATTGCGTAATCTGATTGTTAAATTGGTAGAGCGTGTGATTTCTTACTTTCTTTAGTGACTAAAATAAGTGTTGATTTTTTATGCTAGTTTTTAACAACTAATATCTAACGATAACACTGCCGCCGATTGACTTAACATGCTCTCCGAAGTATTTAAATCAATTAATATACTTACTACAAATTTTCTTTTATAGATGAAGGTACGGAATTCTTCATACGCAAGTCCGACTAGCACTTGGCCGGTTTATTACAAGCTTTTATTTAGTTTCAGCTGTCCCGGTGTTTGTAATCAAATCTTACAAGCTAAATTTCACCCACTTCTCGGTGTCCGATTGAGCTAAAATTTTACACATTGGTCCAGTCCTGATGACAATGCATGTTTATAATAAGCATGATGTGATACTGCTACCAGGATTGGCTCCAGGCGATTGAACTCCTCAACGGTCAACAGTAGGGACTTGAAATTTTGCACTTGTTAACTTTTTAATTCTTGTTCTTATTAACAAGTAATGAAAGCTTGTTATTAAAAAAAATCTTTTAATTTTACTTGTTTGAAATTCTTTGTGTCCGCGACAATAAAAGTTTACAAGTGTATACTAAACTATCGAACAAAGGTTCGGGAGACAAGTCGGCGTTGTTTGGTCAATAAACCTGATGGCCGCTGGCTACGTTCGGCTTCGTGAACCTTCCAGCGCTGGATTATTGCGTCATTAATCAAGTCCTCGCCCTCGCCTCGTCACTGCTACCTTCTCGCTTGCCCCTGTTTGTTATTTTACTGTATGCTTAGTAACTTAGTTACTTAGGTACTTGGGATCTTGGTTTATGATCATTTCCTTTCATAATCTATGATAAAAAGTGGCAGGTGGGATTATAATGATGATGAATCTATTCTTCTATACCTACTGAAGAGTTTGTTGGTTTCTTTTAATGTGCTAATCTCCGGAACTACTGGACCGATTTGAAAATTTATTTTAGCGTAAGATAGTCTATTCATCGAGGAACGCTATTATGCTATACTTATATAACATTAAGCTAAGATTAGGAAAGGAACAGCAATAAAAAATATTGCAAAAACGGCAAAATTACGTGGCTGGAGTCGCGGGCGATTGCTAGACTATGAATAAATAGTGTAAGACCAACGTTTTAATAGCAGATCATTAGGTACGATTTTTCGATCACAACTTGGCTGCCAATCGGTGAAGTTCAATAACTGACAGCGCGGTCAGAGAGTGGATGGGTGACCGTTAGTGGCAAAACATAATCTTATGCGTTTCAGTCGGTAGGTTTAAGCCGTTGGTTTCCATTATTATAGTTAGGTGACAATCGTTAAGTTGGAGGCGCTAAGGCCGTGTAAAAATTTCTGACGTAGATCGGCGACTAACACAAAACTTCAAAAGAAATATCTCTACCTATAAGTAATCAACCTTTCCGTCTAGTTTACGAACCTTAGGTGTATTGTCTCGGTCAATAACCTGCGTGATAGTCTCCTAGCTCAGCTTTATGAATTCCTCTCGGCCGCGGTGAGGATTATTGTGGCTATTGATCACATTCGCACCCCAGACAACCGAACTACCCGCCCCACCCGTCGCCTTCATATTTTACTAACACTACGAAAACTTAACCCCGCATTTTTATAAGAACTATGGACTTTTCTTGTGTTGTCTTAGATTCGTTTTGGTAACTGAATATAAAGAATAAAATAAAAATTAATTCAGATTATGTCATGGCAAGTCAGGCTTACTTACCTATCTGCGTAAAATGGCCGGTCATCTTTAAAAATTATTTATTTTGAAAAATACGCAGTTAGCAAATATGTAACGGTAGGTAGGAAATAGGTAGCAATTTGCTAAATCTACATTGTCAACGTAAAATTCGTTATCTACTGTTTCATTATCACTATGTTTTCAATAAAGAGTTAAAGACCTAGAAAACTAGTTCTTTGGTTGTCAAGTTACTTTTATCATAAACCCAGAATTTATAAAAATCGCCCAGGCTATCAGGTTAGTTTAAAATTAGACAAAAAAAAATTTCAACAAACTGTAAACCTAGGTTGCTGGCCAGCTATGGCAACTTAACAAAACAAAACGTCACAAGTTCATGACATTTACTTTTTTGCATTAACCAATTGAAACGGCGAACGTAAACATTGGAATGGGTGTAGCTCAGGGCCAAATTAACAGGTGACCGTGGTTTTTGTGAAGCTATACGTACTCGTAGCTCTTGTAAAAATACCGTTTGTTTGCTTTCAATTCGTTGTATCAAACCGGGGTTCCGGCAGATCGATGTTTGAAGTTAAATCTCCCTTTTAAAGGCTCCTATGTGATTCACAAAGCGCATTGAAGAAGCGCTGTTGCAATTTGAATATGATATTTAGATATCCGGATTGTCAGTTACAATGAAAAACGTTTAAAAAAAATTACGGAAGTGATTTCCTATATTGAAACTTTCACAATGTCTAAAATACGTTTGTATTATTTTTTCACGTGACTGAGAAAAACTTTGCTGTTTTGTTTGAATATGATTCTCGTAGTAAAAGTACAATATGTATGTGACATCCAAAAGTACCCATGAATGTACGAAGTTATCTAACTGCGGTTGCAGTCGGAAGGGATGGGTGACGGAAAGGATGGGTTCTTGGGCGTTTCCGTGCTTCGGTGGGAAGTCAGTTTTGGTCTCAGCCATGTTGGAGATCCTTTAGATGGCATAACAACTGGTGATACTTAAACTAGCAAACCTCCATCCACACTGAAGCAGGGTAGTAGAATAATTTAAGGGTTCTTCAGTTCTGAGGAGAGATGCTTTTTAGCCGATATGTTTGCTGTCTCGCATTGGTTATTATTCATACCAAAGTCGTACTGTACCTAATATAAAGTTGTAAAAATTAACCTTTTCATAAAAAAGAGTACCGGGAGTTTTTTCCTCCGGCTTTTTTTCCTTCCGGCCGACACTAGTTTACTTAGGCTTAAGTATAATGTATCTGATTCATAAAGCCGATGATATAATAGGTATCTTCTATCGAGAGTTTAGGAACTTTTTTTCTAATGATTTAATTTTTTTTTTGTAATGTTGTGAATTTTGACATTCGTTAAGTGAGCTATTAGTTCCTAAGACGAAATAAATGATTAGAATTAGAATTAGACCTGATCTCAGTTTATTATGTAACTTACACTGTTGTCTATATCTATATCTATACTACTAAATAAAATTGAAGTGTCTGTTTGTAATATTAAAATAACCGCTTTTTACTAAATGCATACGTATGTATACACGATAGACATACCTAAATGACAGTTTAAAATTTTTTTGTCTGTCTGTCTGTTTGATCCGGCTAATCTCTGAAACGGCTGGACCGATCTTGACGGGACTTTCACTGGCAGACAGCTGATGTATCAAGGAGTAACTTAGGGTACTTTTTTTACTTTCGTTACGGCGTAGGTTTCCCGAAGCGAAGCGAGGGCGGGTCCACTAGTTATAAATAAAAAAGGATATTAGTAGGTAGAGAAAATATTGAGTTTATGTTTAAACATTGATAAAAAAAGCGATCAACTGAGGCATGCGGTCAACTAAAACTTTTTTCATTTCACCTACGCGTAATTAAAATCTCGCTTATCCGCGTCATACTGGAACTAAACCCCTTGGCTTGATCGCCCCTTCGATTTAGTTTCCATTGAAAAATGCACTCTAAATACCCTGTAATAATGTATGTTTTATAATAACAACAGTGTCCTGAGAGCAGAAGCAAGGCCGAGAAAAAAGCACGTGTTCTATTTGGGATTACACGCGCCCCATAAACAAAAGGTTAACATCATGCTTCAATTGATTGTATTTGATACACAGGGAGTCTATAAATCCATCATTTATATGCATAAACTGAGTCTATACAAATTTAAGTATACAGTGTTTTAAAAATGTTGCTATTAATTCATATAATTTGAGTACAAATAACAGGTGTAAATTTTTTTTAAACAAGTTTATTAATTGTTAATAAGAAAAAGAAGTAAAAAGTTAAAGAGTGCAAACACGGAAGTAAGCAGATACATTCATTGCTCTGTGAGTGCAAAATTTGAAGTCCCAACTGTTAACCGTTGAGGAGTTGAATCGTCTGGAGCCAATCCTGGTAGCAGTATCACATCATGCTTATTATAAACATGCATTGTCATCAAAGTAATTAAAATAGTTTTGGACACTACATGTTAGGTAAGCACTTAAAAACACATTTAAATCTAATTCGTAGAAGAGAAAATTAAGCACCGAAATTATTAATTTACAAATGTTTTATAAATTAAGCCTTAAGGGTACGCCAGTCGGTAATTTTTAATACAAATGTAGAAAATAAATAATATTAATTACTTTATTAATCATACAAAACTTTACACTATAATAATTTGTAAGGAATAATAATTTCTAAGAAGTACTGTAAAAAAATCTAGCGATTGATATTTTCGTTTAGATTTTAACTTAACCTCATCGGCAGCCATCCTCATCGATTATTTACTAAATTTTATTAATATCACTTACATTATGGTAAAATATTTTACATATTAAATATTTTATTTACATCTTTACAGAGTGCTTATTATCAGTATTTGATGCTATGTTAATACCTAATATATGACAAAACCCACAGACCAAAAAATATCGATACAGTCTTCGGAACAAAGAAGTGTAGTAGGGAAAAACATAACGTTAAAAACAAATGATAACGTTCATCGGTATATTTCTCGGCAGACCGTGCACGATGACATATTAAATCGTAAAAAAAAAAAAAAATTACCTCACTTATTTGTTCTAAACACGGAGTCTATAATATTTATTTTTGAGACAAAACCTTACAAACAAAACTTAGATTCAACCGTAAGCCGTCACGGCGTCCTCTTAACAAGCGACCGATCTAACTAAATAATTAACTAAATATTCGCTAGCTACCACCCCTTCACATTAAGCTGCTAACGCACGGTCCGGCTATTCACGCCCTAAGCTGTGCCCGGGCACGAGAACCGCCGCATATGACGCCATGTGCGGGCACAATGCCAGCATTCCCATGCATCGTAAGCTGATTGCGTGACGTCATTACAGCATGCATCGCCACTATGCTACCAAGCTTTATTTTTTGTTGATTTTACTGTTGTTTTTTGCTGAAATTGTATCCTACTAATATTATAAATGTGAAAGTTTGTAAAAATTTTCGGATATTTGGATGTTTGTAACTCTTTCTCGCTCTAACCGTTGAACTAATAAAGCTGAAATTTGGTACACAGATAGTTTCCTTCCAGGAATAGGACATAGGATAGATTTTATCCCGTTTATAGGTTCCCTTGGGATATATTCAATATTTTTTTAACTATTTTTCCGCGGGCGAAGTCGCGGGCGTTGTCTAGTTGTTTATAATATTGCAATACGTAAGCGTTTGTTTAGTTGTGTCGTAAATTATAGTATAAGTGAATTCGTGAATGCTTAATGAATTAATTTTGGTTTTTAAATGGTAAAATCGAATATTTTCTTGGCTCACACAGGTTCATTTTTTAACCCGATACGCGAGGCGGGTAATGTTTTTAGAGCAAATTTATGTATTCACCTATGTCCATTTATTTAGCACGCTCTAAAGTCTAGAGCTAAACTTTTCGACGGATTTCAACATAAGGGACGTCTTTGGATTAGTCTCTATTGTATAAGTGACATAGGCTATATTAAAAAAAAAATCCTACCCAATTTTCAGCAGTAGGTTTTTTTTCTATTTATGACTACTAGTTTGACGAACGCAATGAGATAAAACAACTTGCATTTATCAATTACACTACACGTATTACAAAAATACAAAAAAATATAAGTAGGCAATGTTGTGCTACGATGAAAAGCTATTGCTACGCAACGTCTACGCCAGGTCTACGCGGCTACGTCGTAGCTCGAAGCTAACTATTAATAGCAGAATATAGCTAACTATACTCGTAGTATCTATATGCATATGAAGAGCATATTCATTGAATGCAAGTTACAGCCCCGATGAGTTGATCCCGGCTTACTGCGGATCGCTAGCAATAAGCGGTTCACGAGCTATAATCCGATGTACGACGCAAAGCTAGGGGAGTTTCCCGACTGATGAATAAAAATTAACCTTTTACGGAGGTTAAAACAGTCGCTGAAATGTTCTTTTGTGGAATCATTGAATGATTCCAATAATGACTTTATTAAATTGGTTTTTACTTTTTAAGGAGCTTTCCATTTTAAATTGTATTTAGCGAACGGAAAATCTTAGTTGGGTAGGTGTTGCTATATTGTCGAGATACTTCAAAGGACCAGACAAACTGTTTATTAAAACTCTGTCATAGCAAAACTTATCCAATATGATGAGCATTTACTTATTGGTACTTAAAAATTGAAGGTCAGAAGTAGTACATCAGATGTAGAAAACTAAAGAATCAAGCAAAGTGAAAGAGAAAAAATATGTCACAAAACAAAGTTTTTTTTTAAATTTATTGCAGGACTTTGTCGTAGAGTGACCACATCGTCCTGTAAAGGAAACGCGCGACCATAGAATCACATACAAAAAAAACGAAGTAATCAATGTTTTGCAAGATCTCTAGAACAAAGTTAATCTCTAGAACATAGTCTTCTGGTTCTATATGTATATCTATTTATGATTCAATCTAATATTCTCACTAACATCTATTACTAACAGGACCTAATAACCAACTAACAGTCCCGCCTTAGTCCTACTCGAAGTTTGTAATATAGGTATCCATGGGCGGCAGGGGTTGGTGGCACTGTCAGCTCGTTTGCTATCTTCAAACCGTTAAAAAGTTGATACGGAGTATTAATTCTACCTTCAAGGATTCAATTACCCTTCTCAGGAGTGGGTAGTGTCCATGTTCCGGTAATCCTTGCACAAACAACTTCACTCTCTTCTTGATAAATACACTAATAACTTGGGTTTATAATGAACAATATTCTAAACAATAAATCTTAAATAGTATTAAGCCTATTTTAAACTAATATTTCAGTACCAAGACTCCATTCGTGCTGAAGCTGACAGATGGATTTTCCTAACCCAAAGCAATTCCGAATAAATTCAAATTTCAAATGATTTTAATTCTAAATTTAGAAGAAAATCCATCTGCCAGCCAGGAATTAAACAACAAGTATAATACTAAAATAAAACCTCGTTACAAAGTCTAATGGCCCTTTTTATTTTCATCAGCGGTACAACACGAGCGCGGTCCTCGTAAGCCAAAACTCCACGCGGGGACGTTGGGGTCCCTGCCGCCGCCGCCACTGGCGCACGCTCACAAGCCGCATCCGTTGAAGCTGTCCCCGGCCTCCCCTTATACACCACTGTCTCAGCCGTTCAACTTTCAGGTAAGAAACTTTGATGTTAAATTCAAATCATTTATTTCGTCTTAGGAACCAATAGCTCATTAACGAATATCAAAATTTACAATAAAATAACATTATCAACAAGTAATAATTAAAAGATTTTTTTTAAACAAGCTTTTATTACTTGATAATTAGAAAAAATAGTAAAAAGGTAAAGCGTGCAAAATTTCCTGCTGTAAACCGTTGAGGAGTTGAATCGTCTGAAGCCAATCCTGGTAGCAGTATCACATTATGCTTATTATAAACATGCATTGTTATCAGGACTGGATAAGTGTGTAAAATTTCTGCTCAATCGGACACCGGGAAGTGGGTTTAATTTAGCTTGCAAGATTTGACTACCAACACCGGGTCAGGTGAAACTAAATAAAAGCTTGTAAAAATTAAGAAAAATAATGTAGAAAACAAAGTAAGCATTAGTTAAACTCAATGATAAAAAGTAGCAATTAACAGCATTTAATAAAAGTGGGAATCAGTTGAGATCATTTCCATTGTTGCTTTCATTAATTAAGAAAGCTTTTTTTCGCGAGCTCGTCACTTCGTCTGCAAGGAGGGTAGGAGGGTGAAATGTACCGACGGTAAACGTTCGCCTTTTGAGCCAACTTGATTGTAATCTCGCACCCTTTATTTAAACACACTTTCGCCATTCCTTTGTAAGCATTTAGTAGATATACTATACTTACTCACCTATAATTATGATTTTTAAGTCTTCAGTATAAGATAAGTCTGAATTAGTTATTATTAAGACCTTTTGGCTTTATCTAGGTACTGTTAACCCAGGTTAATTATAGTTACGCTATTTGGTTTAGATTTACTATTTATTTGGTTGAGATTTACGCTTAAAAAGATTAAAGGTCAACAATAGGGGTATGAATTATTAAGACTTGTATTAATAAAACAATGAAAGCTAGCTCAGGAATCTTTTTGTGTATATCATGTGTGTGACTGTTAAAATTGCACTTTTATGCGTCTACTTCCTACAAGCAACTTGATTCTTGAGAATGTTAAGATACCGTACTTACACTGAGATCGGCTTATCAAGAATCGATTTGTGTATAGCAAATTGACTCTTAAAGTAAAGTAATTAAGCGTTAATTTGCCACATGTATATTGATTCCTGAGAATGTTAACCACCATTTAGGCTTGGATTGGTTCAAATGACGTAGTATCTTTAACTTAATACTTACTTCAGGATATATACATACATATAAGGGCGGTTTCAGACTAGCATTTTTTACGCGCTTATATCTAAGCTCGTCTTTGGAAGCGCACCTTTTGACACACGCGCAACTTGTACGAGCGTTGACGCTCTTCTAAGCTCGTATCAATGTTGATACTGACAGAACGACATTACCTACCTATTCGAGCAAACACGCCGAAATATGACAGTTTACGCGCGTCCAGTTTTTTGAAGCTTTGAAGCGCGTATCATAGCGCGTGAATAAAGTGCGTAGGTATGCAGAAACGACCGTACACGCGCAGACAAATATGTTACTTTGAACCCGCACTAAGGTCTATTTTCCCGTGCAACAGTTCAGCATGACCAGTATATCGGAGACGGCGCCCTTGAGCGCTGCATCATCTGCGGGGTCAAGTGGAGCTGGTGGGCCGGGCGCCGTCAGCCCAATACCACTCATAACGGACACCTTCCTACCACCGCCACCGCCGGGCTTGCTGCATATGCTCATGTCCAGTGATAAGTGTCAGGTGAGTGGTAAAATTAGTCTGCTGAAGAAATATTGAACGTAATTTAAACGTATTGATTTCACGAGAATAGGTACCTACTGCCACAGCGGAAAACCTATTTCCTTTGAAAAGTAGGAAAAAAATAACGTTATACACTGGCTACTTAAATAAAAAAACCTTGGTGTAAACCAGTCTGTTACATTCATTGGCTATCGTCAAAGTTAAATCTATAGTAAAATTTTACTGTAACTTAGCCGTGCTTACGGTGCAATCAAACCTAGTAGTAGGTATAGTATACCTACCTCGTTTTTTTCGTCGTGATTTAAAAGGTAAACAATCTTGGCACTACTTTTATTTATTTCATTAATTTAAAAAAATATTTAGAAGTAGGTACTTATACAGAAATGTATTTTAACATTATATTGTTTATTCTTTAATTTTTTTTTTAAATTTGGGTCTGTCTTATTTTTAAATCGATAATTACAATAAAAAGACACTGTAAGATTGTTTACTTTTTAAATCACGACGAAAAAAACGAGGTATAGGTACCTACGTTTTCATAGAACCAGTGATTGAAGAAGTTAAGCTACTGAGCGCGCGGTCGTAAAGTGCCCACTTTCTATCGGGACTCTAACGATGTATTGTTGTAGGAGCTGATGTGGAGTGCCAAACAGCTACAACTGCAAGGAGACCCGACTCTACTGCGGCCCCCGTCTAATGCATTTGGGGCTCCGCTAGCGCCCACGTGGGAGCTCTTACAAGTGAGTGATAATTACATAATTACACTTCGAAATACCTAGTTACTTAGTTAAGTTTAGGTATTACCTATTCTTATTCCTATCCTATTTCTATTGTATCTTCGTTTGGAGTACAATATAGTACTATCTAGTCCGTGTTATAGGCGCTATAACTTATAGCTTGTGTTATTTTTTAAACAAAAGCAGTCATTTTCAAAAAACTTTTTGTGAATATTTTAGCATACGAGTATGTTTTATTAAAGAGAAATCACTAAACATGGCTGGAAAATTGTTAATAATATGAAGATGTGTAATTTTCGTTATAAGATTTACGTACCTATAACTGCGTTCTAAATAGGACAAATAAAAAAATTTACGAACATTGTAGAACGTAGCTTCGTAGCACGTTTACCTAGCGCTACATTAGTTACCTACAGCATACCACGAAACACGTGTAGGCGTGTAAACTACCAGTGCTACGGTTGTAATGGGCGGGGTAACGGGGGTAAGTGGGGTAAGGCGAGAAGTCACCCTCGGCCGCCAATCGCGACTCCGCGCCCGCCTACAGTCAAAAAGGCAACCTCCCGTTGTCGACGCACACCCCTCTACACTGACTTTTGTTGTTAGATAGGACGTACCTACGTGTCTTACTTCGATACCTACAAGCCTACAAGTTTTCGGGGTTAATGCGACTGTTCTAGATAATAATATAATTAAAACATACGTAGGTATATCTTGTATCTACTTATGTTGTGTCCCAAAGGCCGAACATTGCCAACGGTGTCCGCGAAGCACAAATCGGCGGGATTTGAATTTGGAAACGGATGTCAAAAAAAATAAATATTGGTAGGTACTTATATTGTAGGTACCAATAGTTAATATTATATTGTGTACAATTGATAATATAATTATTATATAAGTTGAATTCAACTTGTGTGTAACATAGGTAGGTAGTATATAAATAAGGATATGTTTTTGGCATTACTTGGCTACCTACCTATAATTAACTATGTAAAAAATGCAATTACCTACAGGATTAAGGCCATATAGGTATGTATCTAGGTATAATGTATTTTTTATTAAGTTCTTAGTATGGCGTAGTTAGGTATTGGAAATAATGTTAGATCTAACTGCGTAGTTCTTTTTTAGATCAACAATGTATGG
>LGAG01000777.1:135476-147285 GCA_001278395.1 Lerema accius
ACTTTTTTTTACTTTCGTTTCGGCATAGGTTTCCCGAAGCGAAGCGAGGGCGGGTCCACTAGTTACATAATAATAGGGTTTGAAAACACAACAAACTTTTCGAGAAAAATATTTCTGCATTTCTGCCTTTTTAGTTATCCATAATAAACACTAATCTAATTAACCGATGTACCTAGTAACATTTCCTATTCCCCTACTGAGATTCAAACTCAAGACCGAGATTCTTTGTAACACAAACCTACTATATTCCTATCGACACGCAACTAACGCCAGACTAACTATCAACTTGTCCCGCCAGACACGGCCGGCCTCAGTGAGACCCAGCCGGTGGAGATGCTGCAGGACCAGGCGCAGTGTATCCTGGCTGACTATGTCAGGACACGGTACACCAGACAACCTACCAGGTAACTAGCTATTTAGGTAGGTACTTAATATCTATCTATGTATGTAAATAGGCACTAGTACAATCGTCAAACATTCCTTCGTATTCTTATCTACCTGTGACGTCCCGTATGTCGCATTGGTTACCACACTAGATCGCCGTTCAAAGGGTCCTGGATTCGATTCCCAGCGGGGCAGAAATTTTATTATTGAATTTAAATTTCTTGGCATCCACTGCATGGGGATTAATTACATACGTAGGTACCTATTACAAGCTAAAAATCTATTTTTCAAAGGTAGGTACTAGGTACTTATCTATGTACCTACCTAACCTACCTTATATTTTTCTCATTAGTAGGAATATATAAATTAATTAATTATGTAATTAGGTAGTATGAATTCCTAATTTTCGTATATTTATTATGTTTTGTTTCCTTTGCAAGACCCGACTGAAGTGACGGTTTGTGATAAGTACCTACCTACAGATTTATATTTCCATTTAATTCTCAGGTTCGGTCGTCTTCTATTACTCCTGCCATCATTACGCGCAGTGCGCGCTCGCTCCATCGAGTTACTACTGTTCCGCGACACCGTGGGCGACGTCTCAGTGGCCACACTACTCCACGACATGTACAGAATGCAGCCGGCACCAATACCGGCCTTCCAACCTACAGCGACATCTACCGACCATTGTAACTCCCCGTGAAACTCGATAACATCTTGTAAATAGTCCAGCAGCTAAATTGTCTAGTCACTTGGTATAACTGTTGTAGTCTGATAGAAACTCCGGCGCTTCTAAATTTGACTAGTCCAGTCGTAGGTCCGTAGAAATAAACCAATCTTTACCTAAGAACGCGCTCTTAAGAGAAGAAGAAGAAGTAGATTTGTGCATGGTAAAGTAGCTCTTAACGTATAGATTTTAGAGGTCAATTTGCCATCGCAATAAAGTCAAAGTATGATTGCGCCGGAGTTTCGAAACTTGACTATGAAGTTATTATAAAATAATTGTTATTAAATGTTGTCTAGTCGAAGCGAAATAAACTAAGTAGTGTATGTAGACGTGTACATATCAAGCAAAAATACTGCTTCTTAATCCATGAGCTATTAATGATTGAATCGTCTCATAAATATCATATTCTAGTCAAAAAAAATGTCAAAAAATTGTAAATTTAATTGTTAGATTTTATTATTTATACATAGTATTATTATTAAGCATAGATAGTATGACAATTATATCGTGTAATCCCAGAAGTGTTGTTCAATAATTACTTAAATTAAATAATATTCAAAATGCATTGTAAAATAAAAGTTCATTATCTGTTAATTACAGTGACATTATTATGGCTGTGGTTTTATTTTTCTAAAGTAAATTATTTTTTAAAAGTAAATCATAAATCAAGTATGTACCCTTGGGATTTATAAGCATTTAATGTTTGTGGCTAATTCAGACATAAATAATATGGTTGGATCAATATCAACGTATTGCTATGAAACTTAACACTTAACAGAAACCTTGTCCTGAATTTTAATATCTTACTCGGAAAGTAACTACTTTTCTGTAATTAGTAACTCAAATCCTGGAAACTTACTTCTCATGCTTATATCTGTCTATAGAGAAATAAAACAAACTTGCCGGTCAAATCCAAAGCAACTTTATTTATAGGATCTGTCACGAATTCATAATACAATACAAATATGAAATTTTTATTAAATACAAAAATATTAACCAAACTTATAGGAACATGGTTTATCCGGACACATTTACTTTCCCCATTGAGTGTATAGCTTCAACGGTAGACAGGTCTACAGTATCATCTTCGTCTATGGGGACAACTGTGGGTGTTATGGGTTCCTTCTTAGGCTCAGTGCGGGGGAAATCCAGTTTACTCCAAGCCCCAGGCTCTGCTTTCTTCAGTTTGATTTCAACTTTAGTTCCTAACATCGACGCACTACTCTTATTTACATCTATTACCTGAAATTACGTATAATTTGTGTTAATAATTGAGAAATTATATTAATTTATCTGTTGCTTAAGGGCTACTGCAAACAGCTAAATGGTAGAGCAAATTCATATTTTTGTACTTATACAGTTAAAGCATATATTTGAATGTTCAGAGTGAGACCACAGTCATAATATCAAGGATAATCTACATTGAAAACTGAATTTTCAATGAATTACAAATATTTTTTGGCCAATATTAAATTATATTTTTTATATTACTTCCAACTTTGGGGTTGTTGAACTCTTACATAAGCATCTGGGGTGACTCAATGCTTATTTTCTAATAAAAATATAAAAGAAACTACAGAATTATTGCTAAATAAATAAACAAATAACACTTACGCCTCTTAGCTCGAGATCCAATTCGAAAGTGGCATCATTCTCCTCTTGAAAAACTAACTTTGTGTTAAGGCGAATAGGGTTGAGTTTAACATAGCTCCGTACTGGGTCGTACTTCTTAGCGTAGACGCTAACTATTACATACTCCGGTGTCTGATGCCAGTCCCAACGACACTTCACTGTACCTGCTGCTGAACTCTGAATAAATAAACACGTTATATTAGCTAAATACAAGTTTTAGGTTCAAACAATACAGTTATATTCAGGAAGAAACATCCACTTATAAAACCTAGAATCTGTGTCCTCCTAAGTCAACTGTGAATTTTAAATTAAAATTTTGGGGGTTGAACCCAACTACGAAAAATTCAGAGGGTATTTTAATACAATTAATAGCCCTTATCACTCTCACAATAGAGACATATCTTTCGAGCATGCCAAAGAAATGGAGACATATACATACATACATATGTATAGATAGGCAATCCATACATTATACATATATGTTTGAAAAACATTACACTCTTCGCACTTGAGTAAAAACACAAGCAAATCATTATACTTACTTCTTTAACCCATTTATGTGTACCGGTTGTGCAACCAGGTTGGTTGAGGAAGTTGTTAAAATCTGTGGTCCTCTTCTGGCAACATGACCAAAACTTTAACCCCTCATGGAATATTGGACAACCGGGGTGGTATGTGCATATTGAGTTATTTGTCTCTGGTCCTTCATAACTCACATTACATCCACCGTTCTTACAAGATGTTCCAATTTCAATCACACTGTAATAATGAAAATAGTTATTTATTAGCAATATTTATTTGTAATACTGACACCACAGGCACTTGAATAGTTTGAATCAATTAGCAGAACTTAACTAATACTGGATTAGCATCTAAAGAATCAGTATAATGGATTTATTATGGCATTAACTTTAATTAATCAGACAGATTGTTTATGTGCTGTTGCAATACATGACAATCAAACCATGTAAATTGTGCAAATAGAAATTCAATACTCTTTCAAATGATTTAAGAATAACTAAAAGATACTCAGGGAATTTAACCAAATTATTTTTCTCATAATTTCCCTGCAACATACCATAAGGTAATAACTAAAAGTAACCATTAAACAGTAGCAATATTTACCTGCTATCAGTTTTGGTTGTTACATTTGCAGATTTTTGAACAACTGATTTCAGTGAGTCAGCTATACGAGCCTCTAATTGAATGAGTGGTGAGTCAAATGGAGGTCTGGGTAGCTGCGGTCCTGTGACCGGGGCCCTCACTTCTATTACATCCTTCTTCTCTAGTTCTTTGTCCAATGCTTGCTTCTCTGGTTCGGGAGGTTTCTGTAACATTGTATTTTTTTAACACTGTATACAGCTTGCCTCAATAACTGAAATATTATGTAGTCAAATAGATATGAAGAATTGCTGAATAAATTGACAAACTGATAGGGAGAGCTGTGTATATAAATAGTAATGTGAGAGAAAGTCTTAAAAATGGCTAAACACTTGTAAGTTCTAATTATACCCTGTTTTTTTTCACTGCGGACTAAATTGACACATGCAAATGTCAATTTTCAAAATAATGTTACCAGCTTTTTAGTAATAGTGTTGTATTACGATACCGGTTTTATGAATCGTAACTTTTTATGGTTACCACTTAATTTTATTATTATTTCACAACAGGCGAATCTTTTAAAAATAATGGTAAATATGAAGATATTAGATAAAAATATATACATTTATTAATTTTAATTACTTATTACACTAAGTAAATATGACAATTATATAAATTTGATGTTGAATAATACGCAATAACAAGTTTTTAACAGGAACTACACTCTAATTGGTCGATGAACTGTAGCCAATGCCGTAAATATTGCAAAGGCACATTTTTGTAATTATTACTGAAAATCGGTAGAAGATAGAAGTTACAGTAGTGGCACATCACTATTAATGTTTCATAAAAAACTAGCAACACAGCTAATGTCAATTTAGTCCGCAGTGAAAAAAAACAGGGTATAGACTATATTTTTTTAATTCAAATTGTGGTACTCCTACTACACTTATTTAGTATAATCCATAAATTATATGAAATAACACATACCACATTTGAATGTTTGGACATAGTGCAACCTTTAATATTAAGAAACTCTGTAAAATCCACACTTTTCTTATTGCAGCATGACCATCCTTTGTAGGCATCATGAAACACTGGCAGTCCTGGATGGTGGCAGCATTTATCTGTTTTAACATCATTATCACTTTATTTTAAAGCAATGCAATAGAGGAATATCCTCAGGAATTTCCAATAAGTATAATATCTCGAAAGTAATAATATAAATGAATCTTGAACAAAATTTATCATTATTACTGCTTATTTTTGTGAATGAAATGAAAATGTTAAGAAAGAACATATAATTTTATGTTATTCAATGCGATTTTTAAAGCCACTGCAATGGAAAGAGCTCGTACAACATCTAGAACAATCTCGAAAATAAATACCAACATACCTTCATCATTAGCATTGGGATCAAAAAGTTGACCACAACCTCTGTTATAACATTGTACTAGGTTTTTATTTTCCAGCATTATCGCTTAAAATTGAGACCCGTGACACAGTATTTTGGTTAATAAAAATAGTAAGAGAAGAATTCTCTGCCTTCAGTGAACCATGCACATAATCAAAGACTAAGTAACTGAACTGACATGACATGACAGCTTATGCAAAATTGACAAATGACAATGACTCAACGACAGAGACTCAAAAGAAAGGAAACGCTTCATTCCACAGACAGAAGAGCGTTCATATTCTCTATGGAGCGAGTGTTTAACATACTCTGTGTCCTGTATTCTGTCTGTTATTATTTCCTCTGGTTTCTATACTTAGTCTATGATCCTCTGCTCTGCGCTGCGCTCGTTTTGCTTGTTCGTGGGCGTACAATCATACAATAAAATTCAATTTGTATTGAATAGTAGTGTTAAAAATAATAATATTAGCGAATATTATCAAATAACAAACTAGTTTAATATTTAACATTTTTTTTACTGCAGTATGTAAACCATAAGCATCAAATAAATATATAAAAACAATGACACTCGCAGCCGTGAAGAAAATGTAGTATTACAATTACAATGAAAAATTAGGACGATGTAACGCAAAAACGTCGGAGTTTGCAATTTTTTTTATTATATAAATATGGTTTTATTGTCGGTGTGATTAGATGCACTAACATCATGAATTTGATGCGCAAATTGCGTGGAGCTTCCTCGTCGGGGTCTACCGACTCGGCGGAAGCCTCTGGCTCTTCTTCCCACGTCCAGCTGGGGTTGATGCACCTGAAAAAGCTGTTTGCTGAGTATACACATCCACCACAGCCTTTAACCGACGCTGAAAAAGATGATAAGCTGTACAACATGCTACCACTGTTTTGCAAGGTGAGGTGTTGATGATATATTTTGTTTATTTTTAATAACCTGATTTTTCAATGCCTTTTCCGCTATTGAAGACTCCAATAAGAATGCGTTTCAATTATTACGGTTCATTGCAGCTATTGATCATGTAATTGTTCTTGATAAGATTGAATTCTTATTTGAATATAACTTTTTCCTAATACCAAAAAATAATTTGAAAATAAAACTACTCAAAATCACTATTTATCAAGTCTAATGACGTCATTAAAACATATTATAAATTTTGCAAGTATAAAACTTATTTTAACTAAAAATATAATCCAATAATTCAGCACTATAATGATTGCCGGTCTAGGTATTTGGCACCAGCCCCTCAAGTGATATGAATGAGAAGTTCTGGGACATTCTATCATTTTGTCAACAAGTGTCAAAGCTGATGGTGTCGGAAATACGGAAACGGGCTAGCAACCAGAGCACAGAGGCAGCTAGTTGTGCAATCGCTAAATTCTTAGAGATAGAAAATTCAGAGGAATCTAGTAATGGATGGATGCTGCTTTCTACTTTGAATCTCTTAGCTGCGGGAGATCAGTCCTTGATACAGGTATCTATTACTACTCTCATCATGGTTCTATTAGCATTTCAGCACTACCATTGTTTTAGGGTGAAAATGGAGCAGAAAAAAATATGTTTTTGCCTAGTATTTTATATTGCTTTTTAATAAATTATATGACTAATTACCCACCAAGTATCTATTAAATACTGCAAGAATATTATATCAGGACTTACAACAATGTTACCTATATTCATGCTTTTATATTAGTGGAAAACCCACTCATAAATTAGATGTCTTAGATATCCGAATTTAAGCTGTAAAAATTGGTGGCTAATCTTATTCCTGTAAGATATGTTATGGATATGTTAAAATTAATCTTTTGTCTGTAGGTTATGACAACAGCAGCTATACCATCAACATTAGTGAAGTGTCTGTACTTGTTTTTTGATCTCCCGGAAATACCTGAATCAGAAGCAGACATTCAGGATGACAACAGTGATTTTACACCTAGAGAGAGACGTATATTATTACAGAAAATATTTGTTCAGGTATAACACTTTATTTTATAATTTCTACTTGATGATAATTGTTTATTAAAGTACTGTCAATTAACTTATACACATCTTAAGAAACCAGTGACTATCTTAGATTCTGAAGTAAATAAACCTGGCTTCCTTTTCTGGGGGTAACTACCAGCGCGGGGGTAAATCATCTGTTTTACGGGGGTAATTAAGGACTTAATTATCGGATTGTAAAAAAAGAGAAAAAAGTTACTTGTTTTTTTTTCTTTTGTTAACATTTTAAAGACGATAAAATCAGTTTTCCTCAATGGTCATAAGGGTAATGGTATTAAAAAGTTAAGGAACCACCAAAATACTTTCTATTTTAAACAATAGAAGGTGATAGAATGTAAAAGAATTTCCTTGGTTTCCAGGTCCTCGTTAGATTATGTAGCCATCCTTTCCCATGTGAAGAGCTAGCCCGGAAGGACGATCTGAGTCTCTTGTTCTCTGCGATCACATCCTGGTGTGCACCATACAACATTATGTGGAGGAAATCAGCTGCTGAAGTGCTCATGACGCTCTCCAGACATGGATTGACTCAGTCTGTTGTACAGTACATACATAGTAAGTATATTATGTTGAAAATAAAGTTGTAAACAATCATATGTCCATGTTAAGTATCTTTATGTGACAGGTAGTGAGGAAACACTAATTTATGACACTTTTAACCTGAGAAATGTTTCTTATGATCTTATACTAGATATTTTATGGAGATAGATGTGCTTAAACCCTGACTTGCTTCATTCTTAATTGATTGACCAAGTTACGTAAATCCAGATGGTATATGTAGGAAAAAGTGAGTATTCTGTGCTTCGAAGGATACATAAACTTGTTGGTACAGTTTGGTATTCATTAGATGGGATTTATTAGGCTTTATTGGAGTAGCTTGTGCGACATAGCCTCCGACAATTTGATTGGCAGTGTATGGACTACAGACTACCAAATATCACATAATTTATAGTCACAATACAAATAAATACAATATTATTATGTGTATTATCACCCAGTTAGCTCATGCTAACCATCTCCAAGGACGTCCGCTTATTAGCATGTATGAATATGATAAATAGATAATAACAAAGGTGAAATTTTACGTAACACAATTTAAAAATATAGGTGGAACTAAAATAAAAATACATTGTTTCAGATAAGGGATGTGTGGGACTATGCATTGAAAATATGCAAAAAATACCAGAATTGACACCATTAGAGGTATAAATACTTTTTGATTCTGAATTTTTTGAATTGGGGAGAGTGGGGTTGAAAGAGGCAGGACTAAGTCTTTCTGTTACGGAAATGTTTGGATCGTAACAATTCACTGGATTTTTCAACCCCGTTTTCCCCACTATTAATTCAGAATTTAAAATATTCCGGACGTTTGCGCCCATTTTTATACAGTTTTAAAATCAAATTCATCGATTTTAATAAATTTTTTTTTCTGCAGGTGGTTGAAATGTTTGTGGCAGTATTTTGTTTTCTGAAAGACTCGAGTGAAGTCAGTCAATTATTACTAGACGATTTTAGGTCTTGTCAAGGATACCTTTTCTTATCGGAGTTCCTCTTGAAGTATGTATCTATTATTATTAATATTTATTAATTAGTATTCAAATAGTGAATCGTATTAGAAGTATTAGAATAGGGGTTCTTAAACTTTAAAGGCAATAAGACAATAAATTAATAATTAGACACCATCTAAGTACCTTTTATGGAACCATACCATCATTATATTCTTCTCTTTTTTAAAATTGATCAATTCCCTGAAGTTGACCTTTTTTTTTGAATTTCAAATGTGGAATATAATTTTGACAGAACCCTGATAACTGGCCTACAGAACTCAGTTTAAGAATCCCTGTATTAGATAGCATGAGCATTTATTAGAGCATGTTAGTTGTTTTTTTAATAGTTGATAGTTCACATTGTGTTGCCTAGAATCACGTTGTGTTTGGTTGTTTTTCCCTAGGGTTCCTTACATTTTGTCTTTGTTGTTGTCACAGACATGAGAGGCAAGATGCACCCGATTATTTGACATCAGGGTAAGCGCTATTTTGTTGTTAACTAACAAGGGGCCGTTCAAGTATTACAAATTTATTACAATTATTTACACCCCCATCCCTTTTCAGCAGAAGTAAGCAAAGCTCTCATAATGCTAACGTAAACATTGTTATATGCATCTTTTTTTGTAATGTTTTTTTTTATTCATTTTGTTTTCAATGTATTATTATGTACAGTCGTAAATAACAACTGCTGACGTAATCATCATCTAGACCCCGTCCCCCATGTCGTCAAAAATAAGCAAAGGAAAGACCCCCCCCCACTCCTATAGTGCTTACGTAATACTTGAACGGCCCGTAATCACTAACAACTACATAATTATAAATTTATTATTAACAAAATATCCTCAAAATTTCAATTATTTTACAACTTTTTATCCCTTCGTTTTTTGCTTTTTTCTAAGCGTTGATTTCTACTGAAAGAGTCGTGAGATACAGAGCATTTTGAACTTTATGTACTAGTGAAGAAAATTCAAATTGATTTGAAGCCATATAATGAATACTGCGTTGAATATGGTCCCACTAATAGGGCACTAACTATTCTAATTTAAATGCTAACTATTGATTCATAAGGTTCAAAATACTGTGCAATATTTTCTTCGGAAGTTTACCCTTATTGTCACATACGTATTTTTTATTGTTTATGGTGACAATAACATAATACAAAGGTAATTGAAGCTTGTATATACATATAAGCTTGTATATCGTATTTGTAACTTAGAATTGTAAGTATTGTATGTCAGTAAAGTGAAGGTTAGTATAGTTATTAACCAGTAGGTATTTACATACGTTTTGTACTGGCCTAGATTGCAAATATAGTTATATATTATTTAGATATGTTATCTGTCAGTATTTCATATTTAGCAATATAGTAGCTACTATATTTATAGCGATATAGTACATAATAATTTTATCGTGTGCTTAACTATGGAAGTTCTAGTTTAATGTGCAATTTAGTATTACATCTCAGATTATTATTATTTATATGACTTATCTTAAAATAATAATGCGATGCCGATAATAAGGACTAGATATACGCAAAATATAACTATTTATAATTGAAGTAATTGCGTGTAATTTTAATCGTTATACACAATTTACGAACAAAGTATATTTAAGATTGTACTGGCTGCGATGTTACCCCTACTGTTGGGGTTTATAGATTAAAGAGGTGTGAAATGGTACTGTCAAAAATGATACAATTAAGGACATCAGGCAATTTCCATACAATGTTGGTCAAATAAAAAAATTGCGTGGCCAGAATAGAATTAGGATTATTTCTAATAGCTAGGCCATAGTAAGAACTTAAAAAATATATTTATCAACCCTGTAACTGCACTTGTCTTTTTTTTATATGTATATTGCACGTACGAAAACTTAAATGACTACCCAAAAAACTAATAGAGTGTCAAATTAAATTAAATTTACGTTCTATTTACTCTTCCTATAGCAAGTAGTGTGAGTCTTCGCTGCGATTTTTTTTTGACTAGAATGCCTAATGTCCTTTATCACTGGATACTGATCTAAACTAAAATGGTAGAATAAAACCAAGATAGGATGATGGCACCAGTAAACGTGACTGTTAGAGCCGGGCTCAATTAGCGCACTGATCGTAAAATATATAATGTAGCGTAAATTGCTAGCGCTACAACAATGTATGTGCTGTGGCTAGTACGTGTATCGTCGTTAAAAATAACGTCGTGATACACGCCGCATTTATTTCTGAAAGGATTTGAAATTTGAACGTTTTAGCGTTAAAGTCAAAGAGCGACGATGGTTTTTCGTAGTTTATTTAATCTCTGTTCTATATTAATGTGCGAAGTGGTGTGCGTAACTTTTATGTTTCAAATAGCTTTATAATGTTCGATTTAATTTAATACTGTTGATTGAAGGTTATGATAGATATCACGGTCTCCTGTTATCATCCGTCGGAAACTCTTGCACGCCTATCTCGCGACTAAACCCTCTTTCTAGAGTCAGTCGTCATACTAATAAATTAACAACTACTAATATTCTCATGAATCTATTATTATATCTAAAACTCGAGAAAGTCAAAAGTTATCCTATGAAGTTCAGGGAAAAATTAATCAAAAGTATCAAAGAGAATACTACAATAACATTTTCACAATATTAATTTGAAGGAATATTATCAAGCTTATTAAGTATTATTTGTACTCCTAGATATAGGACAAGTAAGCGATAGGAAATACCCTGGGTCACCTAGTCAAAAATCCGCACATTAAGTGCCCATTAAAGGCCATAAGGTGACCCCTATATGGGGACCCCCTATATGGTGACCCCCTATATGGTGACCCCTATATGGTAACTCCTATATAGTGACCCCCTATATGGTGACCTCTATATGGTAACTCCTACATGGTGACTCCTATATGGTGACCCCTATATGGTGACCTCAGGCTGGAAGAGGAGCGCGTGAGCGGCACGGAGGCGCGCGCGGCGCTCCGCAACCTGGTACTGATGGTGTCGTCGCTGTGCGCGTG
>LGAG01000778.1:3921-22521 GCA_001278395.1 Lerema accius
AACTGGCAAACAAAAATCTAGAAGATTTACATATTAAATTACTATTATATGTATTTTACTTAATTTTTTTAGAAACAAATAGACGGTACAACTAGACATCCGCTGATTAAAATACGAAGATCGCTTTCGTCTTTAATAAAGATATTTATGCAAGATATGAATAATTGATACGTTTGTGACGGTAAATAGAACATTTTCAATTTCAAAATATCTATAAAAGATAGTTTAGACGCTCGATGAAGCGTTTCATTTTTGTTATCATACTTATGTATGTAAATAAATAGATTTTTTTATAATTGAAAGGCCGGAATTTTGCTTTTAGAACTACATGACGGTCTTCATATTTTTTAATAACATAACCAACAGTCAATTTACATAATATGTATTATATTCGTCTACAATTTTTCTTTTACGCGACTATATATTCCCAATTCGATATTGGTAAACTATGTAAGCAGACAATTATTTTTTATTTTAGATCCAACAACAATTAAGGTAAAATAATTTAAGTATGACAACTTTTTTCACATTTAGACAACATCTTGTATTATAACTATATCGATATTTTCTACTTACAATAAATGATTGAACTGTAATTCCATTTGATGGTAAATGACGTTGTTACAATAAACCCAGAGCACTACACATGGGCTCCCTCTAATTTATAACTTGGAACGTATTTCTTTCGCAATAGATTCTAATTTCCTATAACACCTACAGAACTATACAATAGAAAAATTGTATGAATAACAAAATATTCGAAGTAAAAGCAGCTCAAAATATATTTTTTCTAGAATATTTTTTTTGTAAACCACACATCCAAATTGACACTTGTCACTCTTACATTTTATCGTGGTTTCGATAGAGAAAATCGATCGATGATTAACATTCATTAAAATAATTTATATACCTAATTATTATAATGTATTTTATGAATTTATGATTATTATGAAATTATGCTTATGCCGAGTTACGCTCAAATTTCGACCACTTGCTGGGCGCAATCAATCCTTCGAAAAAATACATCAACATAGCGTAAGTAAAAAAAAAATGTAAAGTTATATCAGGTTTACATTGTTTTCATACCATAATTAATAAACAGGAAATTACCCCACTACAAATATGTCGTTTTGCTAATTTGAATAAGTCTTAAAAAAATATAAACCATATAATAATACTGTCACATCACATTTTACACCCGTCAAATAAATACAAGAAAATAAATTACACCTGCGAATTAAAAATACCAAGTAAGAGAAATCATGTGTACATATAATAGATGCTTTATTTACAATGTGTAAATATATATTATGTATACGTGACACTACATACACATATATGTCTGAAATATTATATTATTAGTGCATTTGCGCACTTAGTCGAAAGTAAATAACATCGACCGAAAGCTACAGAACAGCTTTACATCATTCATCATTATTACCGGATGTTTGTTGGTGGTCACGTCACGGCTCTTCGTCGTCGTCGTCGTCGTGTGCGTGGTCGTCGTGGTCGCGGTCGTGGTCGTCGTGGTCGTGTCGGTGTCGCGCCAGGTGGAAGTGTTGCAGCACGTGGAAGTGCATGTGTAGTGAGCGCGGCGCCGCCGTACACCCGTGCAGGTAGCGGCTCACCTGATCAACGTTTATCATTATTTCTCATTATGTCACTACCCGAGTGCGTCAGGGAGCATTTAAGTATTACATAACGTAATTTCTTAAGACTTTTAATACCAAGCACCGTAACGTTTTTCTTTTCATCTCCTCTAAGCATTACTTAACAACCAAATGATGATTTTTATCTTGATAAGTTGTCATTTTCTAAACTTAGGAGCATGATATTCCCTAGATTGTTTAGTAATAAAAAAACAATGTTACTTTACACCTCGGTAATACCTGAATGACCCCTCAAGAGATAGTTTTATGAGCACGTGATTGTAATTTCCATTGCTTTGGCTCGCTCTACAGTCTGAATAGCTTGTAGAATGGGAGGGGAAAAAACCGCCTTAAAAAATACTTTTTCCACAAGACCATTTTCCAGAACGACATTGGTAAATAACCGAAATCGTTCTTGAAGTTGGCGTTTAAGTGTGCGTGTGAGTGTCATCCTAGAAGCATTATACGTGTATGTATGTGTGTGTGTGCGTGTGTGTGTGTATGTCACCTTGGCTCCGAGCTGGTTGAGCAGGCTGGTGAAGGTCTTCTCCTCGCGGCCGATCCAGGGCCGCGCCTCGTCTAGCACCTGGTACGGTGACACGTGCACGAAGATGTTCACGTCTGGGGAACAATAACACCACTCTCTGCATTATAACGTTGTTATTAACATTATTAATTATTATATAACGCTATTATTGAGTAACCTTATTTTATAACTTTGGTAAAGTTAACTCTGTTTCTGGTTAAAGGTTATTCTGAAGATAGATCAGGCTGTATGTTTCAATAGGCACTTTTGGGGCGATATTTAAGTTAAAACGTATCTAGTGTGACCACTCAATCTATAAGATTCAATTTCGTAATCTAACTGAACGCGATTAAGTTAGCTGTTAATCCTTCCAATATCGTACGTCTGTTTTTTTAATGCTATAAGCTCATAACCCTACACTATGATTCCCTATGTCGTGAGTGACAGGGACACTCACAGAATTTTGAATCGGGCCCGCCGGGAATCGAACCCTTGACCATTTGAACAGCGATCCTGCGTGTTAACCATTGACTATACGGATAATCGAAAACTGTTACTCTTAGGGCATCTTAACGACGAACAAGGGTTGTACAGGGCCCTTCTGCACGTCTGTTACACTTAGGGCCCCTTAAAGTCGCCCAGGGCCCCGCGCGGGTCTCACCGAGTCTGGCGAGGGTCTCGAGCAGCGAGCGCGCCGTGATCCAGGTGTTCTTGCCGCCCGCGTGCCCGCCGTCCAGCCAGTACATCGCTGTGATCCGCTCTATCAGTCTACAAATAACATGAACCGTCAATTATTATTATTTAAGTACGAGATAAAAATGTTACTGTTGCATTTATTACGAAGTTTGGTTTCTAATTAGTATACTATTATTTGAATTATTAGTTACTATTACCATTTGGTTCGATAGACGGATTAAAAAATAATGTGACACTTTATAAAATAATGGATCTCTTTCACGTATCCAAAAATTGATTATTGGAAGTCGTCGTTTTGTGATTTAAAAAAGAAATTGTATTATAAAATAAAGCACATTTCTGACGCGCCATAAACGTACGGAAATATATTTTTCTTCAGATATAAATATCATCAAATCATAAAACAAATACTATCCCAAACATCATCATCATCATACTGACCTCATCATATGCTCATCACCGGGCGTCAGGGTCTTGGTGTAGTGGAACTCGTATATGAACTGGTTGAGCACGACGCAGCCCTTGCTGAAGCCGACGAGCGTGAGCGCGGCGCGGTGCAGCGCCAGCGCCTCCACCCACCACAGCGGCTCGCTCGCGCGCGCCTCGCGACCCGCCCTGACACACACACACACATACACGGTCACACACATACATAGTCACACACCTACGACACTGTAAAATAGTATAATTAGCTAGCCTGGAGCTAAAGTGGTCTATGCAACATTTTTGGCTATGAGCATTTTTGAACTTTAAAACAATAAATGAATCTAAGCAAATGTGGTCTCAAGTGTCATCCAGTTACCAAAGTAAGGCTATCATTAAAATACCACTTTAAAATTTAATTGGTTGCTTAAATATAGTGACTTGAAACGCGCTTCATTTAATAAATTTAACATGTAACATAGACCACTAGCTCCAGGCTAGCCATTATTGTTTCTGCGTGCAGTTTGGGTCATAAAAGATAAGCCGGCTAAGGCGGTGGGCATGTAAAGCGGGCGCAACGTCATTATCGATAAAAACAAATGAGTCATCGAAGGCAGGCGACGATGCGGTGTACAAAAGATGCTGTGATACTGTTGTTATAATTATTGTTTGTCAATTGTTATCGACAACAATAATGCGCATCACTATGTCCGCCCGTAAGGCCCGTGAGTGGGAAAAAGAGCAAAATACTCGCTTCACCGCTCCGACGTTTTATGACACAAACTGCACGGGGAAAAAATTACACTATAGAAGGGAGGTCAGCAAATAAATTCTATAACAATTTTTAAATAATACTTTTTCATGGTTCGCACGATATGATGACATTTTTTTTTTGCTTTACGTAAGTCTCCTGAGAGGGAAATTACAAAAAAATAAAACACTAAAACAAAACCAATGCTCGTATTAGACGAATAGAATTAATAGACTTCGTAAACGTACGTATAGGCTTAGTTGTTAAGTTGTTATTTACACCCATGGGTCACGGACAGCATAAAAACTTTTCATACTTGGATTGGCCACTAACCCAAACTGAAGCTTTATGGTGAAACACTCTAGTACTCTATGCTTCAAAGACCCATGTTCTATTAATAATAGCGAGCTAATGATATCGACGCCATATTGTCCGAGAGGCAATGGTAAGGTCGAAGGATATAAAGCGAGTGTTAGACAACATCCATTGGAACTAAACCTACTCACGGCTTGTGCGGCCGCTCGGCCACGCTGCCGCCAGCGTGCTCCATGCAGTGGTGGATCGATGCGCTCTGCGGAGACACGTGCTCATACTGTACTTTGTAAGTTCTAAATGCTGATATTAACTAGAAATCATTCATAAAAAAACCTACGGAAAGTCTTTTTTTAGTGGCGACTATCATATAAAAAAATGTAACGCCCATAATGGTGAGAAATCCAACGATATCTTAGAAATAATTTTATGTTAATTCTTCAAGCTTTTTCGTCTATAGAGGGCGCCAAAGAAATTGACATACCTATACAATACAAACACTGACATATCAATAATAAAAAAAATATTACCTTTCTTCTGGTACTCACATTAACTAAAAAAAATACTCGTATACATATAATATCAAAACAAACATTTGTGCCCTTTATCTTTTGTGCCACAACAAAGAACATCCTAGTGGAGAGTGTGATATAGTTTTATTCTGTGTAATATGTGGTTGAGTATCTAACCTGCAGGTCCTCAATGTCAATATCGTCAGGCATGGAGGCGGAGGTGACAGCCTCCAGCAGCTCGGAGGCTGGCAGCGCCTTGATCCTGCTGCTGGCGTCCTGCAGCAACCTGCAATGACGTCACGATTCCGTACACACGTGTTATCACGCTTACGGCTACGTCTTCAAGGCTTCAAGCCTGTGATAACACTTAAGATTGAACCTATGTTATCAAAAGCGTATGAAACTCTACAAAAAATGTAATTACGTAACCCTGAATACTTTGTCTTTCTTGAGATTATCGTCACTTATGTTCATTCCCCCCCACCCACCAAACTTACATGCAATTTTAAAGTGTTACACAAAAAAAAAATATTATATTAAAAAAAAGTATACAACATTATACATAACTACGCGTATGAACTTTCAATTCTTCCACTCATTATGTCATTATATCTTTTTCCCTTCATTCTATCTCTCTCCATACGACATTAAACGTAAAACTGTTTCCAAATTCCACTAAAGAGTTCCCGTACTATAATAAGAGTGTAATAAAGCTACTCGTACCTCTCTAGATGCAGCAGCGCGCTGTGAGTGGGCGTGTGGTCGGGCACGCCGGCGCTGTTGCTAGGCACGAAGTTGTCGTAGCAACTGAAGCTCTTGTACTCCACCCTGACCGTGACCATATAACACTTTACAAATATCATCTCTATTGTCAAGAGTTAGGGTTCGGATTATTTTTGCTTAATGAAATGATGTTATGTCAGTAATGCATTTTGGTTACGTCATCAGAGTAGTTGCATGCATGCATGCGTGATTGTGTACGATTGCGTAATATGTCACGAACACGAGATTATACTGTGAGTCAAGTTACCTAAATTATTGATTTTAATAATGTGAACACAAAAACCTATAAATCTATCATCCATATCCTGAATTGCTTGCTGATTATATTCACTTGAATATAATAATATTATGAATGTTCTATCGTTACCCGAATACGTTATGATTTAAGTTAAGGCAAGTCTACACTAATGTACGCTATGTATGTGGTCATTAACTCTACTGGCCAGTGTATACCTGGACGGCCTGACGACTACAATATGTTTGTTGGGGAAGCTGGCACCGAGCATGCGCGCCGTGTTCTCCAAGTTCCATCGCAGATAGTTCTTGTTGTCGCGGTGAGCTTGCATCACTTCTGGATAGTCCTGGGAAAAAATACATGGCCAATGACTGTAGATGTAGTCAAGCCTGCATGGCTTCCTATTTTGTATACGCTCCGAGTCGTCATTCGGTTAAATGTTAACATTGAGTTTGAGCATTCAGAAAAATATGTGACTGGTAAATAAATGAAATAATGTTAGCATTCACTGCCATTGGGTTACCATTCAAAAGGTCTTCAGTTTAATTCTCAACAACATTAAAATTTGAATGATGATGGTTCGCATTTTGGGCGAGGCGAGGTCCCTTTTTAAGAATTGAGCAGCCATGTATGAGTGTCCTACAGTAGTCCAGTTTATTTTATTAGCAGTCTCAACCTCTCAACGTACCTGCACGTCGCCGCCGAAGAACACGAGCGCGTGCGACACGTCGCCAGAGGGCGGGCGCGTCGCGGGCTGGAAGAGCACGTCGTTGACGCGCGCGTCCAGCCCCGACACGCGCCGCAGCCGCAGCGGCAGCATGGCCCCTACCGCCGCCGACGACACATTGCCGCCGGGCGCCAACTGAAACTTACCGACCTTGAGTTAAGAAGCTTAAGAATAAGAAAGAAATAAAATTTATTCGAGGAATAAAGGAGGCACAATGCTAGGCTTAAAACTAATAATAACATATCGTTGCACTTCCCCCTCCTTCCGAATAGATTCATCACTCGGCGACAGCGCCGAATTTCAGTACAATGTATTCATCATTCATAAAGCCAATAATATGATAGGTATTGTCTATCAAGACATTAGGGATTACTATAAGATCCAGTGGCCCCCGAATTTTGACCAACAAACTATAAATTGAACTTTTAAAAAAATTTTACACCTTCGAAATTTAATTAAACTAGGATGCAGTAACCCAACATTAATCATGGCAACTTATGTAAAAAAAATTCAGGGGAATACCCAAAGTCTCAGAGATCTCTGCTGGAAACATGCACGAAAACCAAATGACCATGACCAAATTGCCCGATTATTTTATTAGGGCCCTAGTATATTTTTTGCAAGAGGGTCTTTGGTGACCTAGCTACGCCACTGATAAGATCACATATTGTTTAATTAATAACTGGTTGCATATATTGATGTACACAACTAGTGTATTGTAGGTGAACATAAAACTAATTTAGTATAAAATGCTCATCAATCCTTGTCAGCCAACCTTACCTACTTTCCTTTGCTTGTCTTATGATGCATCCAATAACGCATGAGGATAGGGCGAATGGTTCCTCCTGTTACTCTTGAATGATACATATTAGGGAATGTTACTTGTTTATTTACTAACCGCCTTTTAGAATGGACTGTGAAATGTAATGTATGTAAGTGTAAGTGATAAGTGCAATGTGATGTTTTTTTTATTTTACGATATCCACTAACACCGTACCACTCATTTGTCTAGAAGATAAACGAGACTATCACGCAATATCAAACGATAAATAAACAAAGCAGACATTAATTTGCAACAACATAATTTTATTATGCATAAATGCTCTTTAAACAATTTTAATAATTAATGTATAAATTCTTATACAATGTTATTATACCTATAACATAATTTTTAGATTTTTCAATAACAAAACATGTTTTTGAAATAAACACACTTAATTTTATTAAAAGGAAATTAATGTAAATAAATGTAGTTTACACATAGTGTCAAAATAATCTTATTATCTATAACCACAAACAACAGCTAACTTTTAAAACATTAACATGGACCGACAGTACACCACAATGGAAAATTTATTGTTTTATTCTGTTTCATAGGAACTTGTTTCTTGAACAACACTCAACTACAGTACATTGTAAGAATAACCTAACCCTGTCTCGCCACATCAAAGATAAGAATCTGTACTTATTTCATATGGACCAATAGAAAGACAGACATAGAGGTTTAGATTGACCGGTGAATCTACAAAGCCTCAGCTACAATAGTCGTAAATGTAGCAGCAAATAGTAATCATTTCAAACCAATCCAAAACTTTAATCACTTGATATTTCGAGTCTGCTTCTGATGATAATATTTGGTCTCATTCATACATACAGTTATTTTCAATGTTATATCATCGAGGCAATTTTTGAGGTCTTCTTTCAACTCCAGCACTTTTACCCTAACATCTTCACTCATCAAGTTGTAGCACATAGCAACCAAACCCATCCCCAGTAGGACGTAAATGAAATTTATGACTAGTTTCAAGTGTGACCCACCAGCCGAGTCCGCTATATTTGCTCCAGGAACAAAGTCTCCAAAACCTATTTTGCACAAACTGATCACACAAAAGTATGTGGAATCAAGGTAATTCCAATTCTCCCATGCCCCAAACATTATGGTCCCAGTGAGGATATAAAAAGAGATGACCCACAAGCATGCAGTGGATGGAACCGTTATCTTCTTTTTAAAAGGTTGCACCTCGCCATCTTCTAGAAGATTATCTTCTCTCCTGCTGCACTCGTGAGCTGTGATATACAGCCATTTGAAAGACTGAGCGAGCACCTTGCCCATATTGCAAAAATACAGCACATAAATGGGAATACCGAAGCATGCATAAGCAATAGTCACAATCTTCCCCCACACAGTTTTCGGCACTACATTGCCATATCCAATCATGGTGAATACTGACAAGGAGTACATCAATGCAGCAGGAAACGACCAGATGTCCTCTGGAGACCTGCCATTGTATCCCAGATGAATGGCAGCAGTTATGTTGTTCTGGAACACCTTCAACACTTCATTGCTGTTGTAGTGCCAGGCGGTGTTGTTCAGAATGTTGTATTTAATTGTAATGTTCCACAGTTGGTCAACACAGTTTTTCCTCCACAGTTTCACATTCTCAAGTTGTTCGTCGGGGCTGTCTTTCTCGATGTGCATGAACCCTGCGGCGCCCAGTATCGCGTAACAGACGACAAGGGCGCCGACGCCCACTTGGGTAAACATAAATGCGATGAACTTCCTCAAGCAATCTTTTATTTTTTCTCGAGGATCACTTTCTGTCGTCGAGGAAGAGTCCTTGCTTCGGAAGGACCCGTGGAGGCTCGAGTGCGTCGGGTGCACGCGTTCCATTTTTGATTCACATAAATGAAGCTGTTTACGTAGTAGGTGGATAACGGAATACGAAAATACGTCAGACACAATTTATTTCTGGAATTCTGTTGGCACGGCGCCAAAACAGCCCTATGATTAGTAAATAGTTCAACTTTAAAGATAACAATCAATGATACTCGGGTCTCGTTAAAATTAATTTTATGTTTAATACGTGTACTTATAATTTAGTAATATAATTATTTTATTTGTAAAAGTATATCAGCTCAAAATCTACATTAAACAAAATATTGATGCGCAAAACTTTTGATGCTTACCTTGAACAATCTGTATTAATTTTCAAATAAATGGATTCACATGTGGCCACAGTTATCAGTAAACTCGAGCAGGAGTCGGAGTCGGGAATTGTTGATCACTGATGATGAATAAGATAAGATGTTGATGTTGTTATTTTGCACTTTCACTTCAATGCTTCTTCAGAAGATATTTTTCAATGCTTTCATCGATAATGTTATTTTAATTTTACATTTTCGAATAAATAGTTTTATCTAATAAATTCTAATTTTCTGTGCGTTCTGATTCTTCTTTGAAAATCTTATCGGTCCATTCAATATTTCAAATTTCAATAAACATCACTCTATGATAAACATCCATTCATTATTATTATTATCATTATCACCCAACCCACAGAACAGACAGATATCTCCGATCCGATATTTCCTATCTATCACAGACTACTACAAAATGTACTCTGTAGATCTCTAGATGCCTTTCCATAAAGCATAGATTTTTTTTAATATGTAAGTAGTCTGTTGGCAAGTGGCAAAGGGCAATAGCCTGTCAAACCAACAGCTGTCAAATGTCAACAATTTTCAATTTATTCACTCATTTAGTCATTTTAATTAGCAAATGTTTGTATTCAGAATTTTGTTTGAATTGTTGTTGTTCATCACTGAGCATTGGCTGGCTATTCTATACGAGAATCCAAAACCAAAAATGTTCACAAGGAGTTAAGCACTAGTCGAGCTCATTATTCGTTGCGATGGGCTATAAGAAGAAGAAAAACGTTATCGTATTGACATTGTGTGTGGGTGCTTGCTTCATTTTATATCAGTTGTATTTTTTTCTGACCATCACATCGGCTACGAGTGACAATAAACCCGTTCTTCTAAGCCACGATGAGATTAAGGATTCGTTTCACATGCGGACATCGGACGATAAGTTTGTGAGCGATATAGGAATCTTGAGAGGTGTTCATTTTTCATTCGTCCAACAGTACCGGCCGGATGTAAACAATGAGTTTACGTGTAGAACTTCAAATCAACGCATTCCATTTACGCAAGTAAACGATGACTACTGTGATTGTGAGGATGGAACAGATGAGCCTAGCACTAATGCTTGTTCTAATGGTGTGTTTTACTGTGAAAATCATGCTCAAAAGAAACTAATAGCTCAACACACAATACCCTCTAGTCAGGTCAACGATGGTATCTGTGACTGTTGCGACGGGTCTGATGAATGGCTTTATCAATCTGAACTGCTTTTAGTCAGTCAAACTGATTCAAGACATCGCAACTTTTATGTCAGCAAGTGTCCAAATATTTGTAGCAAAAACGATTAATATTTTTTTAACCAAAGTTTCTTTAAATGGGAATTTTGTTTTATAATGCTTTTGAATAAGCCATACATACCAAATTTTGGTTGTGTTCAATACCAAATGTTATTTTCATTTTGAATATTATGTATAATTTGATTTTTTTGCAATGTAACTAAAATGTGTAAGAATGAAAACCATCTTTTTTCTTATGAAGAATTTGTCAATCTCACATACCACAATGATATTACACTATTTGGCTGCTACAGATATTATTATTATAGCTATGTTAATTTTTAATTAATCCTCTTGTTATTTAAAAATTGTGATTACTTTTTGTGATCTACATGTTTAGCTCTAATAGTATATCTTGTGGTGTATTTTAGTATAAATAAGCTATAAAGGTAAAATTTTAATTTTCTTGTTATGAAATCATAATACTCTGGATTTCAAGTTTTGAAATGTTACACATTGTAAATATTTATAAAGACTGATGTAAGTTTTAAAGTAATAAATTATTATATTATGAAACATGTGTTTTGGGTTCAAGAGTTGAATGTTATCCTTCTGATAATTATTGGGGAAAAAAGAAAGTAAGTGTGCAATTATACATAATTATTATTTATATTTGTGACAATAAAATTACCTATAATATTCAATCAGTTTTTTCAATACATACATGTTTATTATCACTACTTTATTTTTATAATGTTTCAAAAATTGTTTTTGTAAAAGGACTAGTTCCTGTGCATAAAAGTATTGTCGATAACTCATTAGTGCTGATTCCAACTTAAATAACGAGATATACGTAATAAAGCGAATAGTAATAAAATATTTAGCTTATTTAAATAAAAAAATTAAATGATAGTCATTTTATTCCATTTCATCTTATCGATATTATGGCAACATTACCTTACCTCCTTCATTATTTACCATAGACATCAAAGACTATATTTGTCAATGTCAATCAACAACCGGTACTGTGTCAATGTCAAACAGTAAGTAAAGCACAATTCAATTTGATTTTGCTGACTGATTATCGTGGAGGCCGGTGCATTGCACGCGTTTACGGCGCGTACATTGAACATTCGAGAAATAGAGAGCGGCACAGACGCTTACTAGAACTCAACTCATCAGGTTAACTATAAATTATCGATATGACCGTCGACGCTGGTATTGATATAACACCAGAGGGTGACCGCGGAGTTCTAAAAAGAATTATCAATGAAGGCGAAGGGACCGAAACTCCTAATCCAGGCTGCGAGGTGTCGGTGCACTACACTGGTACTCTGCTAGACGGGACAAAGTTCGACTCCAGCAAGGACAGAAACGAACCTTTTGAATTTCAACTTGGGAAACGCCGTGAGTATTTTATTTACTACACGTTTGTTTTAATTTTGTACTTTTGCTATGTCGATGAACCGGTGATTCAGTGATTAATCGGTTCCACCTAAGTTGGCAACCTGTAGGTGACGCCATAGCTTTTACGGCTATCCTTACATCCTTACATGTCTATCTTTTAACTGATGTCCCAACTAAACTATTTCATGCTTGTAGGGTTTTTTAAATTACTTCTAACCTATCATGAAGGTTATGATTGAAGCCTGTATTTTGTTTATTAGTTTTGTATATCACACATGCATATTACACTTATATTTGAATGTAAGTATGGAACCTTAAAATATTTAATTTTAATCAATGGTATGTTATAAATTATGTACCTATACTTATTTTTAACCAAAAAGTGTTCCATGTTACATTGGTTATGTCCTTATGGTTTTAACAATATTTATTGACACACTTGTTCATACTCAAGAAAAACACAAACTAATGTAACAGGCATTATTCTAATACGGATACAAAATAAGTCTGGCTGGTAACTATGGTTTATTTTCTTAATTATTTAATTGTATTTGATATGTCAAGAATATACGATTAGAGCAATTAAGATGTATAAAGTAGAGTAACATTTAAACATTTAAGTATTTATTGAACAAAAAATAATTTTATTTACAATCATGGAGCAGCATGATACTAATAAGTTGTTGTCTTATCTTTGTACCAAGCATGCTCATCACATAACTACTTCTTTCTGTTTCATATCTTAGATTTCAATTAAATGAATAAATAACATTTATTAGATAACACAAATATCAAGACTTCTTGATGTGATAAATAACCTTATGGTCCTTGTTTACAGATATTAATAGGAGGGAGTAATTAAAATAACACACATTGTAAATATTTATATTACCACATGTATTCCTATTTTTAATCATTGATTTTAAATTATTACTAGCAATGGAATAATAATATAAGTATATTTTTGTAAATATTATTGAAGCTTTTTTTTAAGGTATATTTTATATTACGAGTACATATTTTTTAGTAATAAACTAATTTTGTTGTATAGCAATGGAATTTTATACCCTTATTTTGAACTAAAAGAAAAGGACTTAAAATCATCACTATCATATTGTACAAAATGATAAGCTATCCACAAAAAATATGTTATTTATTTTATATTTTTATCATTTTAGCGGTTAATGTGGTTACAGCTCATGATAATTTTCATTCCCATTGATTAGTCACCATAGTAACCGCCAATACAGAATAAATTTATTATAAAAGTATTTTTAACTTTATCAACAGTCCTATTGATAAAAGTAATTTAAAAAAAACTATAATTATGTTTAATTATATTGTTATTACAGTCAATCAGTATTATATGTATTGCGATTTATGATATCTGTATGGAATTAATATACCATTTACCGCTAAAGACAAGCAGTTTGAAGGGGAGCTTATTAAGACTTACTAGGCAACAAGGCCATGGAAGCTAATTGGATTACTTGTAACACAAAATTCCTATTGATCAAGACACATTGTTCTGCCTAATGAGACGTCTGTATTCTATCTATTGATAACCTTTGGTATTATAATTGTGTGTAAAACATACTATTTATTCTCTTGTAAGATGTCTGATTTGTCGAATATCTCCTTAAACATTAAAAATCATACGAGTACAATGGAAGTAAAATAATATAGTATTGTTACAGCTGTATTCACAGTGCCATAATTGTGCCAAATTTATGTAAATTTTAAATAAATATGCAATATTTATGTAAATTTTAAGTAAATTTTAAATTTATGTATATTCAAATTCAAATAGCATACATTTTTAAAAGTTAAAATAAAAGTCATACTTTAAATAACTCTATTTATATTTACTTAACTTATATACTAATATAAAAATTGCCCTGTATTTTTCAGACGTAATAAAAGCATGGGACATTGGTGTGGCGACTATGAAGAAGGGTGAGGTGTGTGTGCTCACTTGTGCTCCAGAATATGCTTATGGAGACAGCGGCAGCCCTCCCAAGATACCACCTAAAGCCACTCTGTTGTTTGAGGTAACATATTATCTAATAATCAACTTATAACTAGTATTCAAAATTAGAAAAGATAGACCGGCCAAGCGCGAGTCGGACTCCCGCACGAAGGGTTCCGTACCATCATCTATTTTAACGTTTGTTGTATGTCATTAATATTGAGCAAAAATATACGAAAAAATAATACGTTTATTGTACGTGAATTTCTTAACAATAGTCTAAATAATACAGCATTGTAACTTTACACTTTGAAGGGAAATTTGAGTAAAAACAGTGAAAGCGTGTTCCTGGTTTCACGTAATTTGATCCTGTCATTGTCATGGTTCTTGTATCAGACACGGTATTGTGAGCAACAGTATTCCTCTCAGACAGGAGTTCATTGACACTTCTTTTGTTTTGTGACTAGAAAACTAGATATAAAACAATTAAATCCGTTATATCTATATGAATACCTGTTTTCTTTTTGTACTGGATAAAGTGAGTATAAACGTGTGTATATCCTACTATCCTACTATCCTACTAATCCTACTAATATTATAAATGTGAAAGTTTGTAAAGATGTTTGGATATTTGGATGTTTGTCCCTTCTTCACGCTCTAACCGTTGAACGGTTTAAGTTGAAACTTGGTACACAGATAGTTTGCATCCAGGAATAGGGCATAGGATACATTTTATCCCGATTATAGGTTCCCTTGGGATAAATTCAATATTTTTTAAAACTACTCTTCTGCGGGCGAAGCCGCGGGCGACGTCTAGTTGAGTATAGATCTATAGACATAGTGTATAGCTGTTGTAGTATTACGATTTATGATCGAATTTGAACTACAGATTGGGTCGCTAGTAATTAAAATAAATAAACGCTAAACGCTAACACACTCATACCGTCGCAGTATGATTCCAGTGTCGCGGGTGGCATGGATAACACAAATAACACATCAGTAACACTCATGACCCGAAAACAAACATTTATCTGTCACATAAGTATCTGCCCCGGCCGGGAATCGAACCCGGGACCCCACGCTTCGCAGGCAGGCTCACTACCAACTAGGCTATGGGGTCGTCGAATCATATGTCCATTTCTTTGGCAACAGCAATTGGAACAGCTGTTTTCGGTAGCTATATTTTACCATAAAAAATTTGCTCAACAGATAGAAATGCTAGATTGGAAGGAGGAAGACCTAAGCCCTAATAAGAATAAGGGTATTCTTCGTCATATCATCGAGCAGGGCAGCGGTGGGGACCATCCACAGAGTGATGCTGAAGTCACAGGTATTATAGTGTTGAAATTGTTATAATCGTTTTAGCTGTTTTAGAAAATTATTGCATATCTCTGGCAGAAGTTGCCTCGATTATAATCCAATTAGAGTGATTATAGTGTAGTATATTTATGAAGTAGTTTATTTTTTGTTGTACCTATACTTAAGAATTCTGTTACATAAAAAATCATAAGATTTTTTTGTACCTAATTTTTGCTTTTCAGCATTAATTTCTGTTATTTGATTGTTCTCCTAATCCGCTAAATGACTCAATATTTTTATTTCAGTTGAACTGGAGGGAAAAATACAAGGCGACAGCAAAATTTTCGACAAGCGAACAATCACGTTTATACTCGGTGAAGGTTGCGAAATAGACGTGTGTGAGGGAATAGAAAGAGCTTTGGAAAGCTTCCAAAAAGGAGAGAAGTCTAGACTGACCATCCAACCGAAATATGCGTTTAAAAACAAAGGAAATGACAAATTTGGAGTACCAGCAAATGCTGTAGTCGAGTATACAGTGACGCTCAAAGACTTCGTTAAAGGAAAGGAACTTTGGCTCATGAATGATGACGAACTGATAGAGGAAGCGAAGCTGTATAAGGCAAAAGGAACCGACTACTTCAAGGAAGGCAAATATCAGCTCGCTATTAAGAAGTACAAGAAAGTTGTTGCCTATTTAAAAGGTCAGTGACACGAAAAGTTTTAGTAGTTTTCCTATTAGAGGTTTCTGGACGCAACACACCAGTTAATATATTTTTTATGATAAGTATACACTTATTATTAGAATACTCTACTCTCTAGTCTATCAACACATTAGAAGTATCAAATAGAATCATATACTAATAAAAAATTAATGTCCAGCTAACTTTCTTGCAATGATGTCAACTTTTTTTTTTAGTTTGTAATGTTATGTAAATTGTTAACATTCTTCTTCTTCTTCTTCTATCTTCTTCTATCTTCTTCAGATAAGCCGGAGTTGAGCGGTGACAGCAAGGCGGGCGGCAACGAGCAGGCGCGGGAGGTGTTGTTGTCCACGCATCTCAACCTGGCGCTCGTTTACTTAAAGGTATTGTAAATACTAATATTTATACCTCGTTTTTTTCGTCGTGATTTAGAAAGTAAACAATCTTGGCACTACTTTTATTTATTTCATTAATTAAAAAAAATATTTAAAAGTATACAGAAATTTATTTTAACATCAAATTATTGTTTATTCTTTCATTTTTCTTTGTTTGTGTCGGTCTTATTTTTAAATCGATGATTTCACAAAAAAGACACTGTAAGATTGTTTACTTTTTAAATCACGACGAAAAAAACAAGGTATAAATACTAACATTTACCATTTTATTGGTTCAAAAACGCACTAAATAATATTTAGCATTGCATTGCTTGCATTCTGTAACTTTTTTTTTATAGTTCTTAATATTGTTAACTAGAAGTCGCTCCGGCTCCGCCCGCGTAATTTTCTCGTTTCTGGAATATTTTTTTTTGCTGATCCTCTCCTATTCATCTTAGCGTGATGTTATATAGCCTATAAGCTTCCTCGATAAATGGACTATCTTACACTAATTTTTTTTTTAAATCGGTTCAGTAGTTCCTGAGATTAGCGCGTTCAAACAAACAAAAAAACTCTTCAGCTTTATATATTAGTATAGATTCAACACTACAATTAGAGAATGTTGTATGCATCTGCAACTGGTATGCATACTTTCTTTACTACTGTGTAAGACTATTATGATGTGTAGTTAACTTGTTAGTAAATAAAAAAATTGGTCCGGCAGGTGTCGCCACCGCATTACTTCAAAGTGGTAGAGCACGCGGACAAGGCGTTGTCCATGGAGCCGGCCAACGTGAAGGGTCTGTTCCGGCGCGGACAGGCGCTGCTGGGGCTGGGGGAGGCCGAGCGGGCGCTCCAGGACTTCCAGAAGGTCATCGCCACCGAGCCCAATAATAAGGTACGGTTACTACACAACAAATATACGTGATTAACTTTAATTGATTAAATTCATTCACTCGTTTAATTTTATATTGGTGACAATTATATTAAATACAATTTATTGTTTTTAATTCATTTATTTATTTTTATTAATTTGTAATGATGTAATTTTGATATTGTCATATTTTATTTGACGCAAGAAAAGTGGGAACCCATAGTTTAGTTGATCCCTTAGATTTCAACATCAAGTACTCCTGACCTATTTTCATGTACTTCATTGGTTTGAAAGAAATACTCTAGGAAAAATAAAAAGCCTGACCAGACCATTTATACCTCGTTTTTTTCGTGGTGATATAAAAGGTAAACAATCTTGGCACTACTTTTAATTATTTCATTACTTTAAATAATATTTCGAAGTATACAGAAATTTATTGTAAGATTAAAATATTATTCATTCTTTATTTCTTTTTAATTTCTATCGGTCTTATTTTTAAATCGATAATTTCATAAAAAAGACACTGTAAGATTGTTTACCTTTTATATTACGACGAAAAAAACGAGGTATACTAACAAGCAGACAGTATCAAAGTTGTCATACTATATGTTGGTACTCCAGGCGGCGGCTAACCAGCTGATCCTGTGCCGACAAGCCATCCAGAAACAGCGAGAGAAGGACCGACAGCTCTACGTCAACATGTTCGACAAGTTCGCCAAACACGACAACGAGGTTTGATATGATCACATAATGGCCGCTTCCAATATTCTATCTGTCCATGTCCGGTAAGTTAGTTACTAAACTTCTAAACTCATGTTTGTTTTTATCATTAAACTAATACCATCTACCATAGACCTACTAACTTTGTCACAGATTATGAATAGATAATATTGGCGACGGCTGTTATTAGAATTTGCCTTAAGCTTTTGTTCTGAGATTTATGAATAAATAGTTACAATGTTATTCTTCATAGTGGTTTCGTCGTGACCTCGATAACCACATATTAGGATACCTGTGTCGTAAACCAAGAACAAAAATTAAAACTTATTTTAAAATTTTTGCATCTGGGACTCGAATCGTCCTACGAATTCTGGAATGTAACCAATGTTTTAAAAATATTTCATTTATTACACTGTATTATGACGTGTAGGTAGAGAAACAGC
>LGAG01000778.1:22605-38030 GCA_001278395.1 Lerema accius
AACATACTCATGCTCGACAAGGACGGAAGGTTCCAGAATATGTGAACGAATCTAGTTATATATAGTATATTATAGTATAGCGCGCTAACAACACCTTTAAAGTTTTAACGTCCGATGACAACCTTCCATCTTCCCGTTTGTGTGAGGGTTACTTGGTGAAGTCACTTATGCCATTTTGACACTGGATAACTGACTGTATGAATAGATAGAATATTGAGAATGGCTGTGTAAGTGTTTAGGGTGTGGCTACACTCTCTACAAAAAGACTTAAACTGATTAACAATATGATTAAGCCACCAACCTTCGACCTCGTTCTATGTTTTATCAAACGCCCCTAACAGTTTTAAATCATTATTATAACCGTATTACACAGAGCAGCCAACACCCTAAATATATAAAAAATAAGCAATTTCAAGATAAAATGTACAATAAAAATAAACAATTGTGTATAATTTAATATAACACTTTGGTTTCGGTATTTTTAATATCGCTGGCATCAAACTACATTGACGTTTTACTTAAAGCCCCGATTTATTATCAAAAAGAAAGATTAATTTTTTTTTTCAATTAATCTAATTATTTCATTTTTTTTTACTTTTAAATTAGTTCAAAATGCATTTCTTTATAGGTCTCTATGACTCGAAGCATGCGATATATCTATAACAGAAAGCCATTGATTTCTTAATTTATAATATGTGAAATTTTTGGAGAAAATTTTAAAGCATCTCTTGTATCATCGATTTCATTATAAAATTCGTTCCCAATGTTGGAATTAAGGCTGAAAAATTTTACTTGTATATTGTAAACAATACTAACTTGTGTTCAAATATGAATAGTCAGATTTTTTAGTAATCGCCTATTTACTACATTATTAGAGTATATTATACTGTATCTGATCGATATCTGTACGTATGTGTAAAATAGAAAAAAAACTTATCGCTGGTACATACGGACTTAAACATACAATAACATCAGTTTTTAGCTTTTTTTTTATTTGTCAGTATGTCCAATCTCAATGGCTTATCCTACTTTTATGTGTTTCATTAAATTATTCTAGTAACCCAAAACTTTAAATCCAGTGATAACATTATTTTTGTTGTATGTACTAAAACACGTTTGTCGAGTCGAAGCGAGGCCGATTACTAAATATTAAATAAGGATCTTGTTATAGGTAAGGGAAGAAGCTTGTGTCTTTCAGTTAGACATGTCACAAGACTCAATTTATTCTCAATTGAAGACACTATGATTTAAGTTTATTTTCTGTGCACTTAGTAGTACCAAAATCATATATTGTGATATCATGTTTTATTTTTTTTTAAAGAAAAACTTGGATTTAGTATTAGGCTAGAACAGAACGTTTCGTATAAGGTAAAGGGTATTTTCCTGTTTGATGAAGATGTTTCATTGTATTTTTATTGTTGTTAGTTCACTCATGTTATTAATGAACTAAGTGATGTTTTTGTTAATAACCAAACCTTGAAACCATGTTGTTTGCAAAGTGCACCTTAAGTTGTATGAAATGCACTATTTTACATTACTTTTAATGATTTCTGTAGGTTTATTCTTATAGCAAAGGAACTGCAATAAAATGTTGAGATGAATGACCCCTTTGTTTTATTTATGTATGTAACTATGGCTGGGTTGTAGGTAATTGTGAAAGATAGGCCAAAAGTATTTACTTGACAAAACACCAGGGTGTATTTTTAAGTGTCATTCATACACACTATGTATGAAATAATTGTCTAATTTTGTATTATTATAATACGTAAGTTTGTTAAAAAACATAGGTACGCTGCGTAAATGGTTTTAATTAAATGATCGGGAAAAATAAAAAGCGCGCGCTAAGTCAGATTGTTTATTATGTCAAATATTGTTCAATACAATTTCAGATTCGAGTGTTCACCCTACATTTAAACTGAAGACATTTATTAATACACCAACTTTATGTTACGCGTGAAATAGCACAATAATTATGTAAAACCTATGTCCCTTATAATTATCTGTTTTATTATAACATACAAAATATTAACAAAACTATAATTACTGTACTTATAGAGGCATGCAGTACTGCAGAGGTAGATCGGTAGATAACGCAATACTGTAAAGCTGGACCTGCGGGTAGGAACTGCTCGTCAACGTGTTTCCAAATTTAAAAATAAAAAATAACGATCAAAATAAAAACGACACTAACGAAAAAGCTAATTAGCTACCCTGGAACTAAACTTGGCTATGAAACATTTTTGGCTATGAGCATTTTTGAAGTTATAAACAATAAATTAATCCAAGCAAAAGTGGTCTCAAGTGTCATTGGTTACCAAAGTAAGGTTATCATTAAAATACCACTTTAGAACTTGATTGGTTATCTAAACATAGTGACTTTAAACGCGTTTCGTTTGATAACTTTATTTTGTATCATAGACCACTTTAGTTCCAGGCTAGCCAATTGTTGTCACGCTACAGGCTTTTCTATCAAATCACACAACGCAATTTAGCAGACGAATACATCTAGCGCATAAAAAACGAAACATAAATATAAAAATGATTGTTATCGAATAAAGTGAAAAAAACAATCGACAACGCCGGTGGGCGGGCGCGCGGTCGGCGCGGTCTCACTTTACAGTATTTCCAACTTACAAGCGAATATTATCGTAGCGAGCTTAGTATTATCTTACAGAAAGGAATCCCGACAGAAACCGTATAGAGACGTTATGTTTAAAACAGCAATACTTATTTACAATTTAAGCTTTTCGCACAAAAATACGTATTCTTAAAGCATACAATATTTTATGTCAAACAGCGAAGTAAATATAGACGTCCTTTTCGCCAATTTTATTCATTACTTTACACGCTACATAAGCTCAGAATCCTATACGGAGATATTGGATTCGACGGCGCGTCGATCAGACTCCAGGCACCAATATAGTTTTCAGACTAGATAATATTGGTCGATTTGCAATATCCTATCCATTGCAATGTGGGTCTGAAACGACCTGATCTTTTAGTTTACAATCTAATTTTTAGCACTTTGTCATTACTAAGTGGTTTGTTATAATACTTATCCACGAAGAGCTGCCAACTTTGAATGACTTTTTTTTCTAAATAACTGTCAATTTTTAAATAAAGAAAATTCTCTAAAAGATCTGTGATTCGGTAAAAGTGGAACGCTGGAGAATATGGATGGGCATGGATTACTGGTTTTAACTATTTTAGTGGCAGCCCTATTAGATATAATCCAACAAAGACTTGTACTAATCACTTCAGTTTTGGCGGTTAGGACGATCTACAGATACAATATGAAACATCAAAACACGTAGTCGACAGACTAGACATATAGAAAATTAATACTTTAAGATCTATTATGCAACAATTTAGAAGCGCTAATAGAATATTTTTGAAACGAAATTTAGCTTACTACATGTAATCTAGACCGGGTTTAATGTTGGCAATATTGTTTTAATTTATAATTATAAACCTGCTCTAAAAATTACGAATTTTCGAATCGTTATCGTAAATTTTAAACACGTGGTTATTCAACAAAAGATATAAGTATAGATATTTATAGCTAACAATACAAGGACAGAAAATGTAGACAATAACGGAACTTAAAAAAATATATTATGCATAAATAGCAATTTGTGGAGACACAGGAGGTATTTAAATTTACTCAAATGTCGGTTAACAATTCATATTTCGTATATTATTCATAAACATAATTGTAGAAAGATTTTGTGCCAAGAATAAAGGTTTCGCGATAACGATACCTATTAGTACCGGTATCTATTATGCTTGGCGACGCGACTTTTTATTGTAGCACAAAATCTTAGTCAGTTTCTAAAACACCACGATCGATATCTATCATCTTAAAAATATAATGTATATTGATAAAAAAATATGTCCAATATACGCAAGAAATACCTGATGTGTCTTCTTGTCGAGAGATGGCACGACTATAGCTTACAAAGATGTGCGCATATAAAACCCGGTCCAACCTTATTTTATAGACAGATTTAGATGGAAACTAACTCGTACACATTTCGGGTATTGGGGTAGTATTGTTGTCCGTCTGTACCGGAGGCTTTTTCGCTTACTTTACGAGTTATCAAATAACACTTCCGTTAAAATAGAACCACAATACCCTGTGCTCATTTCTAACCTAAATACCTAAAAGCTAGGGACACTTATGGTCGCAAAGGTGACAAGGACGAAATTTTCCGTTCAATACGTGTATAGTAATACAAAAATATCTTCCATATATACCATCTCGTCCTTTTGCCCGTGTTGTCCGTACCTCCAATATTCTACCGAAAAGCTAAGATGGTAAATATAAAGGATGGCAAGTCTGTAGCAAAATATTTGGGAGTCAAAACGAGAAGAGGAGTAGTTAGGGCAATACAAAAATGGACAAAATGACTGTGCTATTCTGTAGGACAAAATCCTACGATATTCAATTTCCCGAGTGAATAGGACGTTCACATGATCGTTATAGTCGTATCGATATAATTATTGGAAAGGACATAAAAAATATTATATTTCGAAGTGGGTGCCCCTGGGGGAGTGCTTGATACTAAACTTTGAAAGTCTTTTTTTGTGACGAACTACATAGATATATTTGAAATTCACATTTTGTTGCCGTACCCATTGTAACAACATACCTACTATGTAATTTTATGTCACACCTATGTCAATATGGGATAAAAGGTTACTGTTAAACCAGAATTTATATGTCTTATAGTTGAATAACATACATTGTAACCTTAACAGTAGTCAGTCACTCAAAGTATAGTTTAGTCAGACAAATAATTTTTTTGAAAAATTTCATCTTGGTTGCCACCTTTGCAACGAAACGTACATCAAAATGGTATAAATTTATCATGATTATAGAAGTTTTGAATAAGTACTATTTATATTGAACGATGAGGTATGTTATCCTATGTAAACGCCACCAAGTATATACTATGTACTGCCGTGTTCGAAGCGCGCTGCGGTACGGCGCGGCGGCGGGGTGCACTAGTCGCCAATATAACCATCTCTTTACACTATCATCGAATCGGATGCTTACTACAATACATTTTAAGACCTCAATCATTGTCACAAAGCCCACATATCCCGTTCACACGGGACTAAAATCTGGTAGTCCAAATTTCATCAGTGAAATACGGGTTAGCGATTAAACCCGTTTAGCATTCACTATAAATTTTAAAACGCATCCAAAATTCCAAATTGGTTCATTTCATTCCTTATCAGTTGATTTGTACTTCAGACGATCATAAATCTCGATACATCGAACAATACATTCCATTGATCAAAGTTTACAACTTTAGAACGCGTACCGCGTGCCCCAGCGCGCTCCGATGCATGAGCTACAACGGACAGCGACCACGCCGTAGGGTCATCCCTGCAGGATAGCTTCGTCTCCAATCACAATAATTTAGACACCAAATTCACAAATATACTAACCGACCCTACAGCGCAGTTATATTAATATGGAACATTTATTATTTATAATTTAAGCCGCGTACCGTCCGCTCGATCAGCGGGAGTTCCTTTCGTCACAATGATTAATGTATCATTGTATGCCGTGTCGATTTTGACAGCTTGGCACAATCGAATCCGTTTTTTTTTAATTAACAGGAGCACCCGCTGACCGACCGATGGCCGCTATATTTTTGTAATTTATTCGGCAGGGCGTCCGTGGACATACCCCGCCATCTTCCATTCGTCTTTCGGACTTGAAATTTAAGCACATCTGCCTACTAATTCCTCCTGTATGTTGTTTTAGAGACGCGTCTCTCGACCAGCGTCGAAGCCCAATGTTTCAAATGCTTTGCCGTATCTATTTCGAATTTTTTACCGTACATCTGACTTTTATCCCCGTTTTATACCCGACTTTTTTTCGAGTCGTTTCAAGTTCATCGAACTTATAAATACGTTACAGTCTTTGGATACGTTTATCACTAAGACCCCTCCGCCGCAAACTTGTAAATAGTTTCTCTCTCGAAAATATATTTCGGAGTTAATTTCTTATCAATTTTTATTTTTTTTTCTCTTTTTTTAAATCTCTATTTTTCCTTTTGTTGCGTCCGCTTTCGACACAGTATCCTGCTACCGTCTACGTGTCCGCCGACATTAATTTTCGTACGCATATGGACGAAGTCCTAATGGATATTATTATGGGTTTATATTACATTTTTTATTTTTACATTTACTATAGCAACACCAGACGTACACATATAGTTTATATTACAACGAGCGCTACCCCCCTACGGGGTAGCCAGAGATATCGGGAGAATAACAGTAATGTCCAATCCATATGCGTGTAGGTAAGTGGAGGCGTGGTGAGTCGAGGCCGCGGTCGCCGGCCCGACACACCAGTGCGTGTTGTGTTCGATCACCATAACGCTCTCGTTTGTACTCGCTCGTTACGTTACACTCCCTATACTTAAAACTACTAAATATACATAAAAATATCACAGCACTATCGATTCACTTACACTAAAATTACGACGCTTTGCGTCATAATTTTGAATAAAATAATAATAAAAAAAGGAATCGAAATAGAAATGCATGAAGTACCACCGCCGGCCGAGGAGTGGTCGCAGGCCGCCGCGCGTGCGCAGTGCGCACCGATCGCACGTTTTAACGAGATAGACAAACTATGATGTACTCTAAAAACATGTTCAAAACAAAAAATAAACAAAAACGATAATTAAATCCTACGTGAACTGCCTCTTTAAAAGTTGCATAAATATATATTAACTTAGTTTCAATAAACATTCTATATATTACTTTTGTACCGCATAGTCAGCGAAAATAATTTAAATCATCGATTAAAGTAACAAAATCGAGTTTAAATAATAATGTCGAATTTCGATTAAAATAATCCCCTAACATCATATTTGTCTATCGAATTAAAAATACACTCGAACTTTTATTCGCCCAAACATTCTCAAATTAGGTCTTTTCAAAACGACTAGGACAATATTTTTTTTTTGTTTTTCAAAATTTTATCGGAAAGCTAGAAAATAATAAAATGCCCAATTAACTGAGGATAACCTTTTCGTGGCATTTTAAATCAACATGTTACTTAATTATGCGAAAAAAAATAGATTACGCGCTAATCAGACCTTACGCTAAAATCTCTAATAAACGTTAGGATCATTCCTCTCTACCGTTATCGGCGGTGGCTCATAACCAAGCATAAACGAAACGCAAATTACAAGTGCCGCAAAATGATACCAAATATGTACAAAGCTTTGTTCACCAAACGAGTCTTACTTCTAAAACCTTTGGAAATCATCGAAAATTATTTTAAAACTGCTTCACTGGCTCCGAATTAACCCACGATCGATATTGCCAATTGCCGCGTCCGGTACTGTGCTTAGAGGTAGTTATTGTAAATAGATATATATTGAAAAAACTCTGCAATATAAAAAATGTGTAGTATAAAATGGCAGTATTAAACATCACAACGGTATAAATATCTAAATATTATAAAGGTATATGTGTATAAACATCTTAACAATAGCAATCTTATAGGACGTGAAATTGGCAACATCATCATTGCTAGCATCAGAAGTCTGGCCGACTGTGGGGCACTTACAAGTAGCCGTAGCCCGCTATATTTATCGAGACTTCTTCCGAATCTAAACAGCTTTGGTCTTAAACAAAAAGTATAATAAGACGAAGCGTTCACTCTCCACTTTCACCCAAGATACTCGAACACAGACCGCCTAGCTCCGATAGACTCCGTTTAGTGTGAGTATAAAAATATATAATCTACTTTAATACTAATAATACAATTGTTCATCGTACCACAGAAAATCTGAAAAATTATTATCATCCTGTACACATACATGATTGTAAACTGTCATCAAAATAATAATGTTTCGTGTGTAAAAATATATTGCGTGTAACAAAACGCTATTTTAGTCTAGTCTCTATGGATATAAGTCATAAAGTTCAATATACATTGAACAACCTATTTTTGAGGGCTTAAAATCTTGCTTGTATATTTGGTCGTGCTATTAGGGCATACATAAACCGCGGAGTTGGGAAGTCTATAAGGCTAAGACGGTCCAAGTTCATACACAATATAATACATATATTTATGAGACGACACGTAACACGTACCGTACTTTATATTAAGTGTAGCAAATATAAACCTTAACTAAATGAGGTAGTATTATTATGAAATATATGATTATAACATTATTCGTCTAATGTTTGGTGGGATATATGTTATAAATGTATATTATATCAACATTAAAATAGACCCTATGGATAAATTGAGGTACATTATCGTTTCTGTTTGAGGTAGCTGTGCGGAGCGGCGGAATGGTACGGGGAGCGACCCGCGGCCGTCGCGGACGTCGCAACAACACAAACACGAGCCGAACGTCGCGGGGGGCGCTCGCCGGGACCATTCGGCCATAACAATATGTAGATACAAAATATTATTAACTATGTAAAAACTTCAAAATATATCCGTGTTCATTATAGGTACCCTACTGGCCTCGGGCATCTCGCCGTAGCCGTAGGCGTATTGGTCGCAGAGTTTGGTGATGATGGGCGGGTCCCAGGTCACGTTATACTGGTTGTAGGGCTGGTCGTTGGGCGCGTACTTGGCGCAGGCCTCGTTGCCCAGCGCGAGGAGGTCCGCGGCGTCGATGACGCTGTAATCGTAGTTCTGTTCGGTCTGTACGCACGTTTGGTTGTTGATGGTGAGCAGCGGGTCGATGTGCGGCAACATGTGGTCGTCGAGGTCGATGAACCCGGTGGTGGCGTGGTCGAAGCTGGCGCTGAACTCGGGCCCGTACTCGCACGGGAACGAGACGCCCTCCACCGGCGCCGCGGCCGGCGCGCTACACGTCAGCGCCTCTTGATTGATCACTGAAATATTGAGTCATCATATTACTATATTAACACTTCATATTTATCTATTAATTATTTGCAATCAAATTATAATTTTTTCAAATATTTTTACCGCATGAAATTTTAAATTCTAATCCATTATAAACTAAGATAAAGAAAGGTGCAGAAGTAAAATTTACTCACCAGGAACAAACAGCGAATTATTCTCAGGCATTTCTGCGATGTATTCGAGGATATCGATAGGATTATCGTTTTGTTCACTGCCACCACTAAACAATACTTTTTCAACTGTAGCACTTTCCTTACTATTGGCGTTGAACAAATCTTTCTCGACAAGCGCGATGGCCTCGCCATTTTCATTGACGAGTTCGGTTCCAATCGGTGCATTACCATCAGTCTCGTACATTATATCTTTACTAATCGAAGGATTATTTTCCCTGTCATTCTTAAACAAATCTTTATTAATCGTAGCGTTTCCGTCGTTATTATCATTGAGCAAATATTTTCCATCTGGCATAGCAGGAACGATACTCATCGGACTATCTCTTTGCACACTAAAAATGTAATTTTCCAATTTAACATTTGCGAAGTCCATACTAGCGTTAGCGTCGTCTATATCATTAAGACAATCAGCAGCTTCGGTTTCATTAACGATGTTAGCAATCGAGTGCATATTAGTTATTTCATTATTTAAGTAATCTTGCGATTCAACTAATTGATTTTCTTTTTCGATCAATGTTCCTATCAAGGTGCCCTTGCTGTGATCGAAGACTGGACTCTTGATGTCCATACCCTTCTTATAGTGTACTCTACGGATGTGCTTCCTACAATAGCCGTCTTTTGCAAACGACTTTTCACACATAGGACATTTGTAAGGCTTGTAGCCGGCATCCACGTGATCTGTATTCGAAAATCGATCATCGTTGTCATCTTTTGAATTATCCGTAAACATATCATTGTCTTCATCACCCCCTGTTTCCATTGCAGATCCCTCGTCGTCCATATTCTCTTTATGATCACTAATAGGAGTTTTAATATCGATACCCTTTTTGTTATGTACAGTGCGGATATGTTTCGTCATGTATGAATGTTTGGCAAATGACTTGTCGCATGTAGGACATTTATGAGGTTTGAGCTCTGTGGGCGTGAGATGTTCTACATTCGAAAGTTTGTCTGCATTCGGATGTTGGATACCATTATCATCTCTTATGTTATCTATAGATATGTCACATTCTCCATCGATCGACGTTTCCATTGCAGATAGTTCTTCATCAGCACCCTCCTTGTTATCAGTAATTGCATTTTTAATATCGGTCACCTTTTTATTGTGAACTTTACGAACGTGTCTGGTCATATATGGATGTTTTGCAAATGATTTTTGACATATAGGACATTTATGAGGTTTAGCTATACCAGGATTTTCTGGGCTTTGATGATCATTAATATCTTTTAAAATATCCATAGATGTTTCATTTTCTTCATCAACCCCTTTCTCAATTGTAGAAATCTCATCACCAACAAGCTGTTGATCTGTAGTGGAATTCTTAACATCTATTGCCTTTTTATTATGTACTTTACGAACATGTTTCGTCATATAGGGGTGCTTTGCGAATGACTTGTCACAAATCGGACATTTATGAGATTTGGATGCGTCGAGATTATACTCTACATTAGAGGTAATCTGTATTTTAAGTTTCTCAGTATTGGAAACTTGTTCATCAGTATCTCCTTTTACGGTATCAGTAGATGTTTCATGTTCGTCATTCACTATTGTTTCCATGGGAGAACTTTCTTCGACGATATCTTTAGGATCTATAATGATATTTTTTATGTCAATACTTCTAATATGGTGTACTCTGCCGACATGTTTACTCATGTAAGAATATTTTGCAAATGTCTTTTCACATATAGGACATTTATGTGGTTTATCGCTAGTGGGGGTGTTTGAAATTTGTTCATCAGCTATTGAACTTTGTTCAACATCATCCTTTTGAATATCTTTAGCTGTCCCATATTCCTTATTTGTTGCTGTTAATATTACAGAACCTTCATTGCCAATACCCACCGCATTATCAACAAGCTGATTTATAATGTTAATACTCTTTACATGATTTACTTCAACAATGTTAAAAAAGTTTTCATGCGATGTTTTTGAAATATCAGTAGAAGCTACATAATTCCCATCAACTGCTATCTCCATAGCAGATACTTGGTTATTTACAACCGCTGTGTCATCATTAATTATTTTTTCTATATCAATGCCCTGTAAGTTTTGAACATCGATGATATTTTGTTCGACACTCATGTTACAAATTTGTTCATTAGTGTTCCAAATTTCATAGTTATTATTGACTTTGTTATTATCAGTATCAATGATATCATTGCTGAAAAGATTATTTGATTTGAGTAAATCTTTTCCGTCAGCTGCTTTTTCTACTGTGGAAACCTCCTTATCAATATTATCTGACTCTGTAGACTCTGTTATTGGATTTTTGATGTAAATACTCTCTTCATGGTGCATCCTGCGTACATGCTTGACCCAATTGGGGTAGTTCGAAAACGATTTAACACAGACGGGACATTTGTATGGCTTCACACCAGTATGTGTGTTGACATGTTGTTCCAACTGGTAAGGCTTTATAAAACTCTTATTGCAGTGCGTGCAAGAATAACTTTTAACCTTCTTATGTGTCTTCAAATGTTCGATCAAAAATTTTTTGGTGTTATAAATTTTACCACAAATCCTACATAGGTGGGAAATGACGTCGAAGTGTTTCGATATGTGATTTAGAATAATTTTCTTATCTTTCGCATTTCGCTTGCATATGGGGCAAAAGAAGACCTTTTTTCTGTGCATATCTATATGACGCTCGCAAGAAGCTACATCTGAGAAGACAAGTCTGCATTGACTGCAGAAATTCTGATTGGTAATCTCGTGGGATTGTTGATGAAGAATCAGCTGTTTCGGAGTATCAAAACTGTAAAAAGTTACAATTTCATTTAATATGAAAGTAAAGATTCAACAGAATACATTACACAAATTCGACTCTTGCAACAAATCTGGTAAAATCCACAGCAAACTCATAGTACATCATTATTAATATTTTTTATCCCTAAAACTACATAGGACACACAGGCTACATTTACAAAAGCTAGCTACACAATTATAATCTTACGTGCGATCACAGCGTTCATGCGGGCACGGTAGATGTCGGTGAATGTCGTGAGCCGTCCGCAGATGTTCCCGCCAACGACCCATGCTAGCGAACCGGCGACTGCACGACGGGCACGCGAAGACCTGTAAATAACATAACATAATAAACAATTAGATCTACTCCGAGAGCTATGGTTTGAAGATTTTATGTGTTGGTAATTTTTGCTAAATAAATAAATTAAAAATAAACCTTTTGCCCCCGCGCCGCACCCGCAGCCTGGCAAGCCGCCGTATGCGCCGCTAGCATCGACAGACGAGGGAATGCTTTCTTGCATATCTCGCATCTGGAATCACAATTCATTAATATTAAATATTGTCACAAGACATATTGGGACACAGACCAATTTTAATCATTTTACTGAGTCTGAAAGGTCACAATATCATACATCATACTAACTTGTATCTATTCCTCAAGGTATGATCGTTGCAGTGATTCTTGAATACTGAATATTTTTCAAAGCTCTTCCCACACTCAACGCACATGTAAACTATGTCTTCATCACCATGTTTGCAAGAGAAATGAGCATCAAATTTAACTCTGTCCCCGAGTATTAGGGAACAGAACTGGCACATGATTCCACTGAATTCTTCGGTTGTGTCTTCGGATGATTGCGGAGCCTCTTTATTTTTGTCTTCGCTAAGTACGTCGCCAAAATGTTTCTTCATATGATCAGTAGCATTATCTTTGTCCGATATGTTATCGTTGCAAATTGGACAGGAGTACAGAAACTTCAAGTGCTTCTCTACATGTTCTTTGCACTCATCTGCAGTGTCAATTTCAATTTTACAAGTGTTGCAATTGTATGGAGGTTGATCCACGCTATTGTGAATGATCTTATGTAGCAGCATTTCTTTCTTACTGGAAAATCTAAAAAAAAATATTAAAAAAATTAATAATATGAGAGAAATAAAAGTGACAAAAAAAATGAATAATGTAATGATTTTAATAAAATTATTTATGAGAAAACTTACTCTTTTCTGCATGTGGGGCACTTGAATTTATGTATTTTGTTGACATGTTCTTTGAGGTTACTGATTTTCGAAAATTGTTTCAAGCAATGTTCACATCTGAAAATAGTGATGAAATGTATAAAACCTTCATGTATAAAAGGTACCAAAGATACAAAAAATTAAAAGAAAGTTTGACGCTCACTGGAATCGTTCCTTAATTACGTGACTTGTATAACAATGACCACGGAAGCTTGGATAGCCGACTATCTCCTTATAACAAATGTTGCAAGTGTAAGTGATCTCGGCGGAAGCACCATGACTGCGATAGTGGCTGTCGTAGCTCTGTTTAGTTGCAAATGTCAGTCGGCATATATTGCAGAGTATGCCGCCGACCAAATCGATTGTAGTTTGTTTTGGACCATAGCTATCTATTGAGCTTTGCTGTATGTTTTGGTGTAGACTGGTGAGTGAAGCCATTGTCGCCGTCCGTCCCTAGGTGCAGTCCATTTATCATATATGTTTGTCACTGTGTCAAATGGATGTCCAGGTCGCAGCTATTGAAAACATCTTCAAAGGCTCTTTACTGTACTACATATTTTGGGTGGTGTATTTGGCCTGTAAGTAAAAAAGTTATCATTCTATATTTGTAAGTGGTAAATAGATTTTTTTATAGAATTAGTTATCAAAAAATATTACCAAGTAGTGCAACAAGTACTGAGCTAGTTAACAACCAACTTTAATGCCTGTTTTGTGGCTTCAGCAATAATCCTTCATGTTAAATAGTTTTGATAAACAATAATTGCATTGCACAATGTAAGGCATTGGAAAGAAAAAAAATAAAACAAAACTGGTTAAACTTTAAAAGCCATATTTCAAAACTGTATAAGATTACAATTTTTATACTTATAAGGTCCTTAATCAAAATAAAATATAATTCATTTATGTTCACTCCTTGTTTACCATACATTTCTGACACATTATTATTTTTTACTTATTACAAATTAATGGTTTAATACACAGCCATCTGGTAAGTGGCAAGTGAATCTTAGGAAGTAAAGGATTAATTTAAAATTTTGGAGCCAATAATATACTCAAGTTCTTAACACTTTGAAAAATATATGATAATAAGGCCTATAATTTTATAATTCATTCTCAAATATTGTCATATAAATTTCCATTTATAAAACAGTCTATTCATAGTGTAGTAAGAGAAACATTCAATTGGTAAACTTTTAACAGGAAGTACCCAATCACATCTCAATGTGATTACAGCAAGACATTGTGTGAATCAAATCAAAGCAAAGTTTAAAGTAAATGTACGATTACGACATCCAGGTCATAGTGTATCAGAAAAAGTTCCAGCTTTGCAAGAATTCGTCGATTGTATCAATTTGAAGGGAAAAAAATTGACAGTTAACATGACCCTGGCAGTATACAAAAATGCATTGATTGGATGAAATGAATAGATTCTAAAAAGACGCAAACGACCTTCAACCAGAATCACAATTTAGAAATAACACAAAAGAATTGCTAAAAGATGATATTAGTGAGTAAAAGTTAAGACATACTTATAGAAATATACTGCGATAACACCCATTTCGGACAATAAAGGAAAAAACAATAGCCGTCGATAAGTATATGGCAGCCGCAATTACACTACAAAATCGTTTCATACTTACAAAATCGGTTAAAAACTTATTGATTGGCATCGGACGGCAGTCCCACGTTACATTTTACATCACAACAGCCGAAATAAAAGATAAAACTTTAAAAATGTAACGCCGGACGACAAACAACGCCAAGAAAACGTGTGTACATTTGACAGCTGTATAAGTACGTACCTATCAAAAAATCAATAAAAACTTCGGATACACATTGTTAACTTCTACACTTAGAATGGCAAAATTTTATTTCCAATTGAACATACAAAATATTTTTGTTTTATATAATAAAGTTAAAAAATATCAATTTTTACCTTACTACAAGTTTACGTATTGTAGTTGAAATATTCCAATTGGTTTTCTATGGCAATGTGATGGCAATGTTATCATTATTATGTCATATTATGACATCAATATCAATGTCAAATATTTATTTGACATTTGATTGAGAATTTGTGAACGAGTCGAATTTATTGTTGAATTTATGACTACCATTTGATTATAAATAAATTGCATATTGCATATTATAAAATAAAATTATCGTTGTACTTGCATTTTGTGAATTGTTCATTCAAAAATGTAAAAAAGAAATCACGTGACAATGAGTTATCCAGCAGAACGTTCGACGGCTTCGTCGTCAAGTTCTCAGAAGATGAATGAGGATGATGTTGTGGAAGGCCTTGAGGTAAAATGTTATTTATATTTACCTAACATGTAACAATACAGAT
>LGAG01000778.1:38281-49834 GCA_001278395.1 Lerema accius
GTGCTCCAGTGGCTTTGTCCTTATACATCCACACTTTCGGTCTCTGGGTTTTTTTATCGGTCTTAATAATTCCAATTGAGCCGAAGTGTTTACATAACTCGTCTTCTGAAGTAGATGGATTCATGCCTTGAATAAAGACAGTGTCTTCTTGCGTGACCATATCGCCGCATCTATACATGGTTCTAAACCAAAATCTTTTTATTACAACAAGGTTTATGACATAAATAATTTACATAACATATAACATACTTAAAATAAATGTGTACTTATGACAGCAAAAACAATTGTTTATATTTAGATTAACAATAAACATAAGAGATATTCAATACCCAATAACTTATAAACATGATTTAAAAGCTATTTATTATCTTTTAGGTTGATAATTCAAAAAGTGTGCTGCTGAAAATAGCAACACTGTATGCAGAACAGCTGATGAGTGATCTTACGCTGGAAGTAGCAGGTGTTGGTTATCCAGCACATCGACTGATACTATGTGCTAGTAGTGAGGTGTTCCAGGTGAATACATGCAATATGTTAACTAAATACTTCACCACCTGTAGCATGTAAGTGATTATGAACATCTCAAAATGCTGTGTACTGCTGAGGTCAGTAACTTATTCTAAAACAATTATTCCCTTAAAAGATTTGCTGTGTTTTTGTGCTGTTTCTTCTCCTCAATAATAATAAAGAAAGAAGTTTAATTTTTTTTTTTTATATTATTTTATTAATTTTGATTGTATGTCTAACCTTTAAGTTGTTTTTAGCATTATGTATATTTTACTTTGATAGTGTGTGTTGTCATCAATTTTATATTGTCTTTCTATTTAGATAATGCTTATGAACCGGGAGTGGAGTGAATGGCGTGAAAGCCGCATTGTACTGCAGGAGACTCCTAATGCTGCTTCCGTTTTTCCACATTTCTTGAAGTAAGAAGAAAATTTTCTTGACAAAAAATAAAGAGAAGTTATAAATAAAAGTTATGGAACTGTATTGCAATAGTGAAACATTTATAAATGCTAATAAATCCTGTTATTTGTATAAATATTTTTAATCATCATGAGTTGCAACAGGATAATCTCTGTGTGCCACATATTCAATAGTCCTCATTATATTATTTGCGTAATAATTATTAACACTCCATTTTCAGGTATTTTTACACAGGCCAGATAAAGATATCTTACCAGACTGTGCTACCAGTGCTATCTTTGGCTGACAAATATAATGTTAAGGTAACTCTACCATTGAACAACCATTTATAGATATTATATAACAATCACATACTGCCATGAGTTTGATACACATTTAAAACTCATCTTAACTAGTTCAATCTCAAGAATTAAATTTTGATATAGCCCTCTTACATTATGATTGGATGGTTAATCAATACAGACCTAATTAAATGTCTATTTCTAGGATCTGGTGACATTATGCCTGGACTACATGTCAGAGCATGTTGCGCAGGCTGCCAAGCGAGGCCACCTGATATCCTGGATGCAGTACACCATGGCCTGTGGTCACGACGAGGTTGCTAAGGTGAATCAAATACTCATGAATCTACTTTAAAAGTTGAAGCAAAACTCTTGATAACATGTTTTACGAATAAATATAGCACACGGTTGGAAGAAGAAAGTCCCGTTGATAGAAATGTAGTATATTTAGTGAGTCAATAATTTATTATTTAATAGTATGAGTAATAGTGGTATTTCGGGCAAGTCCACTAGTTATAACTGAACATGTTAAGCCATTTGTTGTTCAGATGACTGCATTATCCAACACAATCTTCTCAATGTCCAGGCATGCCAGAACTTTGTGAAGTGGAATGTGGAGTGGGTGTGGTCCGACGCGGAGTTGGGTGAGCTGGAGGGCGAAGCGCTGCTGTTGCTGCTGCAGCAGACCGACCTCGTGCTGCACAACGAGATGAGCCTCTACCAGTAAGTGATACAATTTTTTTTTCTAACACACTCATACCCCCTCAGTAGGATTCCCTGTGTCGCGGGTGGCATGGACGACACAAATAACACATCAGTAACACCTATTACCTGAGTACAAACATTTATCTGTCACATAAATATCTGCCCCGGACGGGAATCGAACCCGGGATCCCTCGCTTCGCAGGCAGGTTCACTACCAACTAGGTTACAGGGTCGTCAAATTGACCATAGGGTTTGAATTCTGACAACCTGCATTAGGCCAGCAAGTTGGACTATGGCCTGTACCTTTCACATTGTGAGAGGAGACCTGTAACCCTTGTATACAACAGTGGGACAGTTATGGGTTGTAATGATGATGATGAATATTTTTTTTTTTATCAGATTCGTGGTCCGGTGGCTGGACAAACAGCGCGAGCGGCTGGTAGCCAGCGACCTCAGTGAGGCGGAGGTCAAGGCTCATCTCGACTCGCTGGTCGTCGCCGTCTTCTCACATGTCAGGTCAGTGACCTCTACTACTACACGTCAAGAAATTCGTCAAGAACAAAAATTACAATTTAGTAAAGTTAAACCTAACATACAAAATAGCTCATAATAAATTTAATTCTATTACCATGGGTTATGGTTCATTTTCTAAAGTATGACATGTCAAGCTGCTATGACAAAAACCGAATGTGTCACTTGAAATTTGCTTAAAGATAAATAGTGAACATTGTTTCTACTTGCAGCTTCAGGGCCACGTCTACATGCGCCTTCCAGTTTGTTCTTTCTTCCGTGGTTATTATAGTCACAAAAAAAATCCACATTGAGTAAACTTTACAAGGCGTTGTCATTTCAAACAAAATTGACAAGTATTAACCACTAGAAGTCGCCGGCGGCTCCGCCCGCGTAATTTTCCCTTTTCTGGAATATTTTATTTTGCTGCTCCTCTCCTATTCATCATAGCGCGATGTTACATTGTATGTATAGCCTATAAGTTTCCTCGGTAAATGGACTATCTAACAGTAAAAGAATTTTTCAAATCGGTCCAGTAGTTCCTGAGATTAGCGCGTTCAAACAAACAAACAAACTCTTCAGCTTTATAATATTAGTATAGATTAGTTAGATGACAGTATATCTTATGAAATGATGTTCGGTAGGTTCCCCATGATGTGCCCCAACCAGCTGGCCAAGCTGCTGCTGTGCCCTCTCACCCAGGAGCACAAGGAGTTCTTCATGGACCGCATGGCCATCGCTATGAGCTACCAGTCTGGTTAGTAATGTTATAAGTACTATGATATTAATTAGGGTCAAACTGAATCAGGTTTTTTGGCCAAAATTGGCTAAAACCGAAACTGAAAGTTTGATCAGACACTAATATTAATGACCTATTTTGTCAGTGTTGTTATTACCTAGTCTTATTGAAGTGCCTCTAGTATTAAACTGAAGTACTTAATTTATTTGATCGTCAATGAATTGTACCTGCTTATAAAAAAATTTTTAGTAACAAAAGTCACAACTAATATTTTATAAATAAACGTAAAAACGCATTGTTCCAAAAATGAAAATAATGAAATTTCTTTTTAACTCCTAAAATTATTCAATTAAAATTTTCAATGCAGTTGTCTGTGCCAGAAACCCAATTACTATAGTTTTCGTTATAAAGTAGCAGCACATTGGTTTAGATCTTATACTAGATATACCCTACACTAGTTGTTCATAACTTTTTCAATATCATTACATTGGTGATCTATGAGGTGCTAATCTGAGAAGAACAGCTTTTTACCCCATCTTTAAAATGTTATCAAAACAAACAATACAAGTTACATTTACTGATTATTTTTATTTTACGATCCCAATAATAATTGTTACCCCCTAATTTACCTCCGCGGGGGTAATTACCCCTTAGGAAACTAACCCCTTGAACACCATACAGGTCAATACGAGCGCATATCAGAAGTGCAGCAAACCGAAGCCGGGCGCCTGTTGTTCACTCCGCGGCTGTACACGGAGGACTGGTGGGGCGGGTCGCTGGTGGTGGACGGCTTCCACTCGCTGCCGTGCTACCACACCAGGACCTTCATCTTCTCCACCCGGCCGGCCATGGCGGACGTGGCGCTGGACCGCCAGCTGGAGTGGACCGTCGACCTCTACCCCAAGGGCGTGTGGTTCCGGAAGAGCATGATGATTGGATGGGCTGGTACTTATGATGTGAGTGGTCTATGATTAAAAAATAAATGTACACTTGGATAAGCTGGTTGGTAATCATGATGTAAATTCTCTATGATGTGATTACTTATACCTCGTTTTTTTCGTCGTGATATAAAAGGTAAACAATCTTACACTGTCTTTTTATTGTAATTATCGATTTAAAAATAAGACAGACACAAATTTAAAAAAACTACAGAATAAACAATAATTTAATGTTAAAATAAATTTCTGTATACTTCTAAATATTTTTTTTAATTAATGAAATGAATAAAAGTAGTGCCAAGAATGTTTACCTTCTAAATCACGACGAAAAAAACGAGGTATACTTATTGGTGTGATTTTAAAAGTTCCTTAAATGAGGTGTTAGTTCCTATGACTATGAATTTAAATTTCAATAACACTTAACAATAATGTTATTTAATATCATGTATGTAAGTAAAAATTGACTTTTAACAGGTACCATGACAGCTCTTTATGCAATAAAAATGTAAATTTTGATCCTACCAAAAATTCAGCCTTAAGACTGCGACATAAAGCCCATTTTTCAATGCTTTGTTATAATCGAAAGTAGATGTCGTCGAGTTGGTATAACATGCTACGATAATCTCTGTCTGTGTAGGTACCGGAAGTAGTGCTACGTACAGTGCGCATCTCCATTACGTGCAAGACTGTTCCGCAACCCATCGGCGACAGTCTCGGCTTGCTCGACGGACTGGAGCCCGACGTTAGGGTCAAGGTAATTAAACTTACGATATTCCAGATGTTCTCATTATTTTTTTTATTTTAAACTCCAGTTTAAGTTAAGTTTATCCTAAACAAATTTATCGATTTTGATACGGATATTTTTTTAAACATTGATAACGCTATAGGCTCATAGCTTCACAGTAGGACACCTTGTGTCGTATATGTCGTACACAACACTAATAACTCAGATCGCAAACAAAATAACTTCATCACTCAGATTTTTTTTTACTTCGCTGGAAAATGAACCCAGGACCTGTTGAAAGGTATTGCGGCATGGTAGCTGCGCCATATGGGTCGTCATGTCATATCACGTCACGATGAGTAGCTTAATCCATATCACTTTCAGTTTATTACACATTTAAAATCATTTTATTTATTTATTTAATTAATATTTTATGTACACACAATTACATTTTAAAAGACAGTGTTACAGGATAGTTCGTACATAGGTGTTACAATACACACATACTATACGTACATAGGTCGTACAATCATGTTATTATTAGGAATGTTTTTTTGTGTTACTGTAGATCGGCATTCTGGTGTGGGGCGTGCAGAAGGGCGTGGAACATGTCGCCTCCGTGCTCGAGAGGGTACATCGCTTCTCCGCACAGAACAGGTACGGACCAGATATGGAACATTATGTACCTTTTATAATTATGTTGGTGGGGCTGATTATTTTATAAAGAGTTTCGAATTTTATAGATGTAAATTAAAAAAGTTTTTTATTTTATATAAACTTCAACTGAGATTAACTTCAGGCAGGCTGTTTCTGTAACGATTAATTAACCGCCATTTTCAATAAATTATAAAAATTAATAGTACAGTTAATAAATATTAATTAATCAATACAGTTAGCTGGTAAATTTTTTTATACATAGAACTTCAATTTTTTTATACATAGAATTTTATAAATAAATAAATAAAACTTCCAATTATATATTAAGATGAAAACAATATAACCAGTCAGAGCTAAGAAAATCCCTTGTAACCAGCACTGCTTTCGTTGAAAATTAAGTCTTATATCCTTGTAATAAGGTGTATATTTCATTGCAGAGTGTTGAATATCGACGGCGCTTTGGACTTTGACGAGCTGAACACACCGCTGTACACTCCCACCGAACAAATCACGCCCACCGTCAAGTCACACGGGTTAGTCGTATTAATATGAAGATTTGTACCTATCTTTGTCACTGCATAATTCAAAAATAGCTGAACGGATTATAGTAAAATTGTGGTATGCGGATAGCTTATGTGTAATTAAAGAGTAGGATAGTTTTCATTCTGAGAAATGCAACTTACGAATACCATGCAATTTTTTTATACTATTTTTTGAAAACATTTTTTTTATTCTTTACCATGTCCCCTAAGAGGGAATGTTGGTCGTAATAATAACTATTAAATAGTAAATTCAAATCACGAACTCAAATCATTTATATCGTCTTAGGAACTAAAATAGCTGAATTAACGAAAACGTAAATCCACAAACACGGTGTATAAAAGTGTGTTGTATGTATTGTGGTCGACAGCCGCTGTCCGAAGTGCACGGAGACGTGTTCGCTGCCGGAGCCGAAACACTTGCTGGGGCTGCATCGCGACCAGCTGCGGGTGAGTCACCATCCTACCCCCTTCCTTCCCTTTCCCTCCTATCTTCCCCCTTCCACTTTAGGCCTGTGAATATATTATGTACTTCGTAGTATACTTAAGTGTAAATTAACCTAACTAAAAGTCCATATAACTGTTATAAACATTAAGGAACTTACTGAAGTTATATGTACATAATCTATTTATGGATAAAAATCCATCCGTTCCCCATTTGGGGATGGGCTGGAAACAACTATGATTGTACTTATAAGTAAAAAAATACTAACTATTACAGTCATCATTTTTTAGGCAGAAATATTTATTTATACATTGGTGTTCTTTTTTCTTGGATTAAATGACGATAATGAATATATCTGTCTGTATATTTCAGATCCAAGTGGTGATAATGCCATTGACAGACTACAGCCACGTGAGTGCGCTGAACGCGCGCGCCTGACGCTCGCTGTTGGCGCTGACCAACTAATCTGGTTAGCCGACGCAGTTTGGGCGCGCGAGTCGATAGATGGCGCTGTACGCTAGTCTTTATTATACTGTGCGATTATGGTGTTAATGGCTTGTATTAATTCGGTTTTAATTGGCTATGATATGGGATGTTGACGTGTGATGTGATTCTGTCGTGGTTGCGTTGAGACAGAGAGATAAAAGGTAATAAGGTATTATGTCAATAACATTCTACTATACAAGATGGTCCTATTTTGATGCAAATAGTTGCGACATAAATCCACAGTTTAGTCGTGACAGAATCAGTATTCGCATTATAGTAACATAAGTACAATCCATAATAATTAATAACCAGTAAAAATAGTTCACTTCCTATCGTCTTAATTGTATCTTATTGATGTGATAGGTTGAATGGTATAAAATTATTAGGTATAGTCGCCAACATTAATAAGGCTATAACTACTATGTATTACACTTACATTTTATAAAGTACCGTTTATAAATTAACTTGTATATCGTAATAAGTGGGTAATGTATGTCATATTATTATTATTTATTTATTATCTATCAAATTAAATCTAATGTAATCAAAAATCATTTATTCATGTAGGTATCAATGATACACTTATGCACGTTTTTTTTTAATCCACCCCCGTTTCGTAAAGGTGCTTTAATATGGAGGAGAAGAAAGGGGAAAGAAACTCCCACGCACATCTTTTTAAAAAAGGAATAACAATAATTTTGATTACAATTACAAATTTATTTCGTATAAATTCGTGGAATCGGTTGCAGAGCTGTTCACTTCCATGCGTCTTTATCATTTATATAGTCATCTACGCTATTAGAACCCTTGCCAATAAGTTTTGCATTTACATAATTCTACATATTTTATGATGACGTCATTGTCGTTAGACCAGTGTTTTAGTATTTTTCTCGTATTAATAAAATAAAATTTATAGCGCAAAATAACATAGGTAGACTCATAATTGTGTATTCCGTTATTCTTTTTAGAAATTAATTTCTTAAATCAAAAGAGTAAAAAAATAAATGTGAATGTGTCAAATTGTGCACAATTCGTGTTGTGTGTTAAAACAATTATACAATTATTGTATGTCAATCAAAGTTTGTTAAATGAAATGGGAGAGTAAGATAGCGCTATACAATATAAGGATAGAAACACTACCATTTTCTGTTACAGCATTTACGAAATACCAAACATTTTCATAACCTTTAGATGTAATGCTCCCATTTGCCAACTTTCAAGGAAGCTGTGCGTAATATCCTACTTCATAATGAGCTTGTGTTTAATTTATTAGTTAGAATATAATATTATTAAAATATTTACTTAGTTAAGTAAATAGTTAGAAACTTTAACACTTATTTTTGATTTATTTTCTGGTCCTTAATTTATTTGCACCGGCAAAGATTAATTATAAATGGCATCTATGTTCGAGGTTGTATATTTTTGGTCTATAAGATATTTCTCAAGTCTCGTTCCCAAAGCTTCCAGGAATACTGCAACCATTAGATAAAGGATGGGACTACAATAGTATCTCATGTATTCTGACATATCTCTTAAATAAAACCAGTGTTTGATAGAGAAGTATATAGTAGCAAATGACAAGTAGATCCCATTCTTTATCTAATTGATCTTAGTATGACTCGATTTGAGTCTGCAATTATAATATTATGGAGATACGTGATAGGTTTCCATATCATCGTAAAGGTTGAGTTGGTAGCTCCAGTGATAGGGTGCGTTCAAATATTACGTAACGCAATTTTTGAACGTCTTTGACCCCCCCCTCTCCTATGTAACGCGCTGTAACGTTTTTCTGTACCCCCCTTTCCCTCCTCCCTAAACGTTACGTAACATCGAAATGACTATTTTACATTAAAAAGTTGGGATTTTTCCAACTTAGCAGAATTATATTCATTAGTTTAAAAAAAAACAATGTTATCTATCGCGTTGTTCAACCCCCTTCCCACCTATGTAACGCATTATAACATTTTACAAGACAAAATGCCGTTAAATAATATTTAAACGCCCTCTTTTTAGTGGTAGGTTTCATAAAAAATACCAGTAACTGTTGTATTCTTTCAGTATATTGACTGCCAGTCGTTGTGTCTGTATCAATTTATCCCCAAAGCGGATATGATAGGATTTCTAGTATATTCTCGAGTATAAAAATGTATTATTTATTTCATTTCAATCTGTCATTACAGATTAACTTTTTTTTAAGGTTGTGTTGCTTATTTGACTTTAAAAAGGTTTAAAATGTTGCCAGTTAAATCTTAGTTTTATTTTCCAACTACCCCGTTGGTAACAGTTTCGACTCTTGAGGGTTCTTCATATGTGCAATATTTTTTTTTAAGGTGTATGTTGTTTAAATTAAATTGTTGTAATATTTGACTTATAATAAATATACAGAATTGATAGTATCGTGTTTTATTTTGTTTTATTTTTTAATCAAAATATACTATAGAACCAGTTTTGTGGTCAATATCAGACCATAGTTTGTTATGTCAAATTAGACTCCAGGTTTGTTCGATATCCCTGGCTATTATTGTCAACGGAAAATTCAGTCTGACGTGTGTACAGTGTCTATATATCAAACGTAGTGTGGTAGTGTGCGTTTTATTTCATATTTCAAGTGAATTATTTATCAGGCACAAATAAAACAAAGTTTATCAGACACTAGTCTTTATTATGCAAATAAAGGATTCCAATAAACTAAGGATCATTCACAGTAAACCGTTGGAATTAATTTAAATATTACAGAATGAATCTATTAATAGCACAAAAAACCATTTATTTCTTCATCCACTTGTCTAATGGAAATCTTATTTTTTCAGCCTATCAATAGTATAGTATAGATGTAGATCACACAAATATTTCTAAACTGCATTTATGTTTGTATATGAAAAATCCGCACTGCTTCTGAAACTTAGTTTCAAATAAATCAATTCACGATAACATTTTTGCTACAAAAGCCAATAAAATAAGCTTCGAATGTATTGAGCAATAAATCTTAAATACAAGGCAGTGCCGCGTTAACTTGGTTTTCATCTTATGACGTAGTTAAAATATAGTTTACTATCTAATGGTATTAAACAAGCTACTATAAAATATAATAAGAAATAAGATATTTAGATGAATAATTTCAAATATCTAAATAATCGCATCGCCATTTTAGACAAAGTAAGCCAATGGAAGTTGTGCAACAATGCATACTTTCATACAAATATACCATTTAAAATTAACCAATTTCTGGTGGATTATTAAAAGATTTTTATTCATAAACCTTGTCTTCGCCAATTTAAACAAAAAATGAAAAAATCGGCCAAAGTTAAATCGATCGTAAATTATGGCCAGTCAAACAATTCAATTACCTGTAATTTCATGCTTCTTTGAATAAAAAAAAAATGGGTTAGGTATATTGAGTTTCTTTTTTACATCTCATTTAAAAAAATAAGCAACATTATTTCATATCTTGATCATCATAATTGGCACTTTCATGCCGCACCTATTATTGTATCATTATGTAATGTGCACTACACACAAAAACTACATTGTATGATATATAAGTAAAATATAAGAAAAGACAAGTCCCCACAATTGGTCAAATGTGGTCAAAATGTTGCTCTGTAATTCATAACCATACACACACTATGACAAAACTCGTTGTACAGTTTAAAAGATAAGTAGTATGATTGTATAAGCTACTTAAAACCTAGATAAAACTTTACTTACAAAAGAATATACTTTAAGTACCATCCATGGAATATTTAAGCAAGAAGTATAATAAGATAACACCAATCATGATTAGTTAAGTTAAATCTCATTTTGTTTAATGTTAAAAGCTAGTATTAAAAGGCTTCGCATGTTTGTCAAGATTTATCTTCGATTCGGTGAGAAAATTGACATTGACATTACACTAACTTGACTCGAAGGAAGGCATAAAGATTAAAATAAATTTTGGTCGAACCGGTATTGGCCATAGGTATCCTTTACATACGTCATTTGAAGAATATTAAAAATTGTACCCTAAGGATTATGTTATAAAGTACATTATTCAATGATTTCTTTTAAGTCAAGTCATACGAGTCTACGTTGAGTTAGTAGAATATGCGGAGATTTTCAACCTTGTAGTATCAAGGTCCTGTTATGTTAAATTAAAAGTTACCACATGATTTTAGTAAGAAATTTAGAAAATAGCAAAATTTTAAATGCTTTTTGGTATATACAGTCTTCGTCGCAGACCGGTTGTCTGCGAATTTGTTTCTATTTATTGTCAAATATTTTACAAAAATAGCGATCAAAAGGCGTGATTTTTTTTATAAATTGAGAAAATCAGTTTTCAAGATATCACAGTACATTCTTTATGAGAATCAAGAATCGTTTTATAAAATGCCGAGTTGTCGACAACTCCCTAACATAGTATTTGAAAACTTGTAACCTTATATGCTACAGGTGGCAACTCGCGCGTAAAAGCGTTGATCAAAACTTCGTCGACAGCCGATTGTAGAGTTGTCTGGTTCCGATCATAGCAGCAGTTCCTTCGGGAACAGATTCATGGAGGCGTAGTCTTCCAGCACCTGAAATAATTAGGAAACAATTCATTCAGTCGCCGCTATAACACCAAAT
>LGAG01000778.1:50112-64434 GCA_001278395.1 Lerema accius
AGTCCACAGCAGCTTCATGGTTTCCCCCAAATGCTTGTATATACCGCCGTAGAGTAGACGAGGCGCTGAGGAATAATGAATCTTATACTTTCAATAATTATGTAAAACAAAAGTAATTAAAATATATTAACTAGTTGATTTTGGTTTTTTTTTGTACAGGATAATAGGCACGTCAAAGCCTCTTATCCGTTACTAAAGTAGTATTATACAATATACATCATGTGTAATTTGAATTTACATAAAAATTTTAGTGTTTTAACAACTCCATTAACTTATTATTACATAAAGCAGGAGTACTTAATTTTAAGTCAAGACAAACTATATCAAATACATCATAATGTAAGCACTGTACTAATGTTAGTGGGCTAAGTAACTAACTATAAATTGATAAGTCTTACTAAGGCTCCTCCTATCGCCAATGCCGTACACGATGGCAGGTCGTAGTATGGTGTAGTTGAGCTCTGGTTCCAGGGCTTTCAACTCCTGTTCCACTTTACTCTTCATCCGACCCTCCACTGTCCACGGCTCCACTGGACAATCTTCTGTCTGTGGCTGTAATACAACAATAAAATTTATAGAATAGACCAAATATTTAGCATGTCATTAACGTATTTTATTCACTGTACTTTTATCCTAAGCTTTCCTGCTGTAGAGAAATTGTTTAGGAAATATTTGAAAAATACATTATTGTTATTGTTAATTATTTCACATAATATATATTTGTATACCTTTACACACATACTTTTTAGGATGATAACCAAAGAAGATTTTCATTAGTAATGTGATACAAAGTAAAGGATTTAGCATTACTATCTCTTATGGTCAGCTTAGCACATTACGATCAAGAATGCTTAGATGGTAACGAAAAATTCAACAATGTGTATTCATAAAACTACTAAGATGGTTTGCACCTATATGTTAATTGTTGAAGTTCAGGAAGGAAAATTATCGCCCATAACAACACCGACAATTACTTTAGAATCCAATATCCTTATTTATAGCTAGCAAATCATGCAAAATTATCCCCTTTAAAATACTGCAAAGGTAGGAGTAGTACACTGCTATGGTAATTAAATCACACTATTTAATATAGAAGGCCATATGTACATACTTAGCGTTATTAGCAGGGTAAGTTCCTGTTTCCTATTATACCTAATTAATTATGATGTTCATGTTATCAGAATTTTAGTGTTAGTAGGTAAGGTTTTTTATTATCATCGCAACCCATAACTGTCCCACTGCTGGGCTTGGGTCTCCTCTCACAGTGTGAGGGGTAGGTATAGGTCATAGTCCACCATACTGGCCTAGTGTGGATTGGCAGACTTTACACACCTTAGAGAACTCTCAGGTGTATAGGTTTCCTTACGATGTTTTTCTTCACCATAGCAAGTGATAATTAGTATCTAATAAATACATAACTTTTTCAACTACAGAAGTTTTTATTGATATTCTCATCACAAATAAAGCAATCTTCATCACACTGAAATTAATATCACATTCACAACTCGCAAAAAATAAAGGTCATTCCTAACATTACTAGTTTTTTAAATTACCTTATCACTACTATACATATGACCGCTAGAGATCTCAATGAGGCGAGGGGACCCAATCTTGAGGCACTGTTTGGCGACGTTGGTGCTCAGTGTGACGATCCCCTCCGCATACACAGCCTCGGTCTGCCCCCCGCGCGTCTCCCCCGCGCAGTTCACCACCAGCCCCCACGGCTCCCCGTCTGGATCCATTGCTGATGCGCATGATGCTGTGGAGATAATAAGACGACCCTATACACTCATGACTTCACAATAGATTTCCTGATGCTGTGATGAACATCACAAATAGACAAAAGTTATTCCTAGAGTGAAAACAGAAATTTAAATTCATCATTAAAATTTTTGCCTCGCTGGGAATCGAACCCAGAACTCATCGAACAGCAGTCCGCCATGTTCGCAGCAGATCGTCGTATTTCACCAGCATATAACATCATTGCTACCAATAACTATTTCGTCCTGGATTCGCATCTCTTTGTAGAATGAAGTCGAACGCGCTTGCGAAGCATGGATTGGCAGTGTTCACATTTGACAACTTTATGGAGAACTCCTACGTGCTGGTCCATCAATGTATTCCTTCATCAAAGCATGTAAACCAATTTTTAATACGCACATACGTAGCTTAAAGGTGCATACGACGCGCGACGTAAGGATGGATAAAGTTGTAGTCTACGATATAAAATACGATAACTGTGTACATATAATATTAAATATGATGCATTGTTAGCGCGCCAGACAGACGCCAGGCCAGCCTGCTATTGTATTGTGAAGCCTCACAGCATATTAATTGATGAGTTCCCTAAAACCATCCGACGCCGCTACCTACCTAAACTGCTGACACATAATATGACTCATTCTGAAAGAGGGTGGAATTAATACAACTAAACCGTATTCTTAAATACACGTTTTATTTATTTTCGTATTTATATTGAGTCATTATGTTTATTTAACTGGACAAAATATGTCTGATATCATTTACGACATACCTATTTAAGAATTATGTATAATACCTATTATTTAAGAATTTGTATGTATTATTATCATTATCACCATGGGACATTAGTATCTTCATACCTATAAAATATAGTAGTAGCTTATTTTAGGAACATTCTAGGGATGTCATAATGTCCACATACTCATATAACTTGATAATTTTTTGACGTAGTAGATATGAATCTAAATTTGTTTATCTATGAAATGTTTGCATCCTATACACAACCTTTATCTCTAAGTGATACAATAGGGTGTTAAATTATATTCAGTTTTTTTTAAAGATATTATGTTTATCATCGCAGTAGCCATAAAAATATGTTAACTTAGTGATAAAAAAACCAGAATTTTGCTCATACAGTTGACATCATAGATATCTGGAGTTAGTCATGTTTTCCTTTAACAACAATTATTTAAAAACTTTACTTTGATGAATAAGTATGCAAGTTTCCAACTCAAGCTATCAGTAAGATGTAAATAATGGTTGACGCCAACTAGCAGCAGTCACAAACTGTTATCAGTGATACCATAAGAACCCAATACTTTTATCATCATTGATGAGATATTGTACAAACAGCTTTACAAATAAAATGCATTGAATATTAAAAAATACCTTAGCCATTTTTTCTTTTTGTTTATACCATTTGCAACATGTAAAGTAAACATCTAGATTACCATGGCTTAAAATTATTATTTTTTACGAATATTTTCTCACAATTTCTAACAATTGTCAGCCCTAGTAGTTTAACATTGTTGATAGGAACAAGGACGTGTCGGGTTGCGCGTTCAGACGTCCACGTCGCGCGATATGATACGGTTTTTAATTTTTTAACCTCGCCTTTCTACAATGTCATGGTAACAAAAAATACATCTCATCATTGTGTACATTTAACAATAGGTTACTTTGGTCAACTTTTTTTTACAATTAGAAGCTTAATACCAAGAGATAGGAGCTAAAAAGCTTACATTGGAATTTACTTTATAATGCAGAAAATGTTTGCTATCTTGGGGTGGCACTAAACATTCTTATTTTTATGCTAATCTCCAGCCAACCATGTGTTATAAGAGACAATAGAAGCTAGTCGCTTGGTGATAGCATGTCACATATGGTTCATTATTATTATTATTAATTACTAATAATATTACAATTTTATATGAAGGTAGGCAGAGCTACCACCCTGCGGCTTGCTTGACTTGCCACATCTTAACTGGGTACCTGAGAGCCACTATACCCCGTTTTTTTCGTCGTGACATAAAAGGTAAACAGTCTTGGCACAACTTTTATTTATTTTATTAATATTAATTAAAAAAAAAAAATTTAGAAGTATACAGAAATTTATTTTAACATTAAATTATTGTTTATTCTTTAGTTTTTTTTTATTTGTGTCAGTCTTATTTTTAAATCGATAATTACAATAAAAAGACAGTGTAAGATTGTTTACCTTTTATAATAATATCACGACGAAAAAAACGAGGTATACTTTACTTCTTTTTTCTTAAGTGGCTACAATTATAGACATCATCAGTGTTGCTGTGTATAGGGACAATATTAGAGTATATGAAACAGAAAGTTAACACATATCAGTAAGGTTTCATAAATCCAATTAGGCAGATTGCGGGACACATTATGAAAAGTTTAATTAACCTAATTATCAGCCTTAAATCTGGCATGAGTCTGAAAAACTACTTATTATGAATGCTTTTGTACTCTGATAGATATCAATGTTGGATTTATATTCTATAGATGAATGGATGAATAATGAAGAATTTATGGCTGAAAATTATAGACATTTCTTTTCAGTCCACAATGTTAAGTACATATTGTAGTGGTAATGTAATTGTATTGACCGTTTTTTAAAAAAAAAACTGCCTGCTACATTCTCTTACTTTGTAATGAAAATTCGTTATGGCCTAACAATGTTTCTTAGATTTCTTTATTGTGATGTTCATTTACCTGAAGATTTTATTGTGTATTCTCAGTTAATATTTTGTATCAATTAAAAAGAAATAACAACGAAAAACATCATACTCACTTGGATTAATAAGATTTGCGCTTTTATATTCCACGCGTGCGTCTTCAAAAGCTTTCGTATGATCAGGGTTGAGAAACGCCAGCTGGGGAGGTGTTTTGTCCACAATGCGGATCCCACTCACTAAATCATTACTTATCAAATACTCTACAAGGTTTCGCCCGATGAAACCGCATCCTGAAGCAAATAACAATGATCACACAACGAAAAAACACTTAGGTCACCGATACCAATGAGCGATGACTAACACTTTCTAAAGACCGTTACAATATTTAAAAAATATATTACGATAATCACAATTTATGGCAAATTACTTATTAGCGTAATATAATTCTTCAATCAAGCTAAGAACATGCAGTAAATTTACCTCCAAGGACTAAAACTCGAGGTTTTGAATTAACACCGGCGGAATCAGACATATCGTTAGCGGCTTCACGACGAAATGTGAAGTGAATGACACATTGACAGAAATATTGACATGACAGATAATCATTATTTATGGTCGTATAGTCTGACAATTTGAAATGTCATCTTGTTCTTGGCTATGGTATTGAAATACTCCATAGAGTACTTAATAAAATATTTTTCGTTTTTGCATAAAAATAAAATAATGCTTTTAGTATCAATGTTGTCTTAAATGGTGAGCTCACTAACTTGTTAGAAGCCTATTTACTCTTAACTTGAACAGGAATGTCGACGTGGATAATATGTATTACAGGTATTATTATTCTATGGTACACGGCGCCATTTTTAAATGTTTTTAAAAGTTCATTTGAATATCATTGTATAATGATAACAAGTAAGACGAATAAATACGTTTATTATAGAAACTTTATTTACATAAATGAAACGCGCAATGTCACACTAACATCATTTTCTTTTTTATAACAAATTCAAATCACACAACCACTATATTATAGGTACTATAATCAGCGTCCTAACTCTATTAATTAAGATACTTATTAAGTTTTTAGTCAAAATATTTTTTTTAGTTATTAGCAGATCCATTTTCAAGTTGAGTATTCTTAGGAACTTTCACAATCTTCTCGCTGTCCGGAGGGAGGAACATCGCCACAATCAGCCCAGCTGGAAGGAAAAAGGTATTATCTTTGATATTCAATTCAATACGCGTTATTCACATAAGCTACAAATCTTGTAGCTTTCTTGAAAGCCTCTGACCAACAAACAGACTAAGGAAGTATCTACTTTATGAGTAAAAGTAGGTGGTAATACTAACAGATAACAAGTGCGATGTACCCGCCGATCATGGGCGTGCAGTGTTCGCCCAGTAAGCTGGCTATCAACTGGACACTGAAGAAGCCGAAGCCACGAGCTACCACCACTGACAGACACGTCGCCATGCCCCTACATCCAAAAAAAAATGTAGAAAGCATACTATGAAAATAAAGTAGGTAGGTATAGGTAGGTACGCTGAGTCCTAAGTTTATCCGCAGAGGGACAGACAGACGTGTTTAAATCACAAAATCACTCCATTTTGTGATATTATCTAACTTAAATTATTGGCTTAAGGCAACCAATAATGTCATGAATAGAATTAAAATATTCCTTACCTTAAATAAGTAGGATTAAGCTCCACCAAATACGTGTTAACGTTTCCCAAGATCAGAGCCACGTACAGAAAGATGTAGAAGAGAGCGATGCTCAGGAGTGGGATCTTGATGACGAGCAGGAGTATACCACAGAGGATGGAGACGCAGAAGACGAGGCACGTGGTGCGTCGTTTGCCGAGGGGTTCTACTAGGAAGGTCAGGAGGATGTTGAGGGTGCAAGACACGCCGGAGTAGAACATTACTGCGTATAACGTCAGTGGTTGGACTACGGCGTCACAGTCCATCTTTGGCATGTCCTGTTGACAAGGAAACGGTTTATCTGTAGGTACTGTACTACCTTTCTAGCAAAAGATACCTTGACATGGCACGGCATAGACCCTTTGATCAAGTAACAATATTTTTACTGCGTAGATTTCTGAAGCTTTTTTATCTAGCAATTAAAATGACTGATGCTCTTACTTCATCTCACAGAGCAAGGAATGTATCTGTATACATACAGCTTCATCTTGTAATTTTGTAGCTCTATTTTTATTTAAATCTTTTAATTATTTTCCGTACTTCCTACTTTAGTAAGTAATTAATAAAACATTTTTAAAAATACGCATTAAACTCCCTACGCATAAAAAAAATGCAGTCGCGTATCAGTTGTATAAATTGATAAAAAAAGGTGCAAACAAAAAAAAATAAAAAGTATTCTAATTTTAAATCAATTATTATTCAAAATTCTTACAATCTAAGATGAAAATAATGTATTAAAAAAAAAGAAGTTCTCTCCGGCGGGGAATCGAACCCCGGTCTCCCGCGTGACAGGCGGGGATACTGACCACTATACTACCGAAGACTTGAATATTGCGAATGAAATCGTTAGTTTTAAGCCACTGAAATTAAAAATAGGTACATTTAATTATGTCATGAAATGTACCTAAGTGACGTCATATTAAAGTTTTTAAAATATGTTAAATTAAAACAATAAAATTTTAATTTATGATAAATGCACATAAATAAAATTGTCGACGTAAATAATGAACTTTTAAGACTGTATAAAGATAGTAGATTATTGAAATTATCATCATCATCTACCGGATTATGTTGCGGAGGTTTGGTTGAAGCGGCGCGGCTGGCCACTTCACAAAACGTCCGGCCACTATTGTCTTCTCCGCTGAAGTAGGCGTTGGTCATCGTCGGCACCCACATCGTGTACCCAGTTGAACTGAAAATAAACTCAACACATTTGTTGCTAAACTTTGTTGAACTAGACGAGGTAGTAATAACTGTCTTCTAGAGGTCGCTGGTATCGATATAATGTTAGATAAATTTTATGTTACTCGTACTATACGTCAGTGAAATTAATGCTGATTGAAAGCAGGACAGCTAGTGTAAACAACACTAAAATCAATAGATATTACAGGAATAGATTTTTCTATGTCGATTTTCGTACAGTTTTTCGGGTATAGAACAAAGAAAGTTCTTTCTTTCTTGTTTTCGGGTATCTACTGAATTCTCTATAAATATTTAGGTTAGAAGAAAATTAGATCAGTGGGAGGGGAGAATTGGACAGGTTGGAATTGCACAATTTGGTAGGTAGGTATATGTGTTACATTAAATAGCCTTAATATTTATTAACTAGAGATTATTAGTTATTAGGCAGCAAATACTAACGTCATGTAAGCACACAGCAGCATATAATACAGTTTAAGCGAGTTGCTTAGCAGCGGCGGCTTGAACAGTGGCGCCGTCTGCAGCCACATGCGGCGGAGGAACGACGAAGCTGCTTCATCAGGCCGTGGGGTTTCTTCTATGTAGACGGATTTCACCTGAAACACCATCCCATACGGTCGAAATTCCAACCGAATCTGAAATGAGCTCTTAGGACTCTATGAATCTTGTTTATTTGCTAGTACCTACTTTAACAGGCTGCATATTTTATTTTTGTAATGTGTTAGCTGTCTCCGTCTCACATTTACATTTTTTTAGTAGGATGAAGCTTTTAAAACGTAAAAATAAATTGTGTGCAATTTATTTGGTAAAAGTTAAACTTCCAAAAATTTTGCCTTCAAGTTAGAGAGACGAATGTAAGGACACGTTTACAAATTTAAAACACCAAGTTACCATGTTATACTTTGCTAAAGAAGTTTTCACTTTAACAATGACTTACGGGATATGAATCTGGTTTTCGTCCCGTGTTCCATTGATATATCACTTTTAGTATGTCCAAGGCTGCCTCCTCTTGGCCCCTGCTGAGCAGGAACTTAGGGCTCTCCTGAAGGAACAGCAGTCCAACTACGCCAAAGATACCCGGGAGACTGATGATCTGGAGCAGCAGTCTCCAGGGTCGGTAGTTCAGAGACAGCCAGGGAATGTTGATACTGAAGGTTAGCTTGAATACTGGGAGAGCAATAGCTGTGGATAAACGATTTTTTTTATCTTTAAGATCCAGGTCCTAACCAGTATTTAGTACGAGCCAATTACACTTGCTGGTGATAGATTCTATTGATTATTGCACAACGCTATAATGGCGGTAGCACCTTCAATCCAATGGTCGTTCTGTACGACACATTGTAACCCTTAGGGTTTATGTATAATGATGCGGAATTTTTACTCACCTATCTGGCAATAACTATCCAGAACCCTAGCTTCTAGAATCAACTATGAACAGAAATACCCCCTGTTTTACCACTTGGGATTCAGTTTTCAAAAATTCTCTCTAAAGGCTCCTACTTTACACTATAATAGGATTTCCTGAAGGATGATAGAAGTTTATAAGTCTGGGTAAGACTACAATCTGCACATTGACTGTAAGTCACCAGTAACTTTAGACTTTAGAGGATAAGATTGTGATTACATGCAATAATGAACTGCACGATCATGGTAGCGCTTGCCATGAGGAACATGAACCGGCTGCGGTACAGGCGCGGGACGCTCTCCCCCTGCAGCACGAACGCCGCTGCATTTGCTGATGCAGTGCTAGAACAATGAAACAAACTTTTAAGATATAACAACATATAGCAACGTATACAGCATAAATGTTACAGAATTAGATGACTCCATTTAGAGGGGAGGAAGGTGGTGTGCTTGTTAAATATTGTAGTCACATTATGAGTGATCTCCAGGTATGACGTCAAATCAGCATTTTAGAATATGACGTACCAAAAGTAATTCTTCCTTCCCGTCACACGATGTGACACTGTTTGTTTAATTCCGATTTTATTTCCAATTGAACCAAGCTTCTTCTTTCCACTTCTTGAATAGGTACCTACCTTTCAATGTTCCATACTTACAAAGCACCAGACAAGAACTTCAATACAGCTAGTGACAGAAAGCCGGGCGCTATACTGACTGCTAAATTCAAAATGGCGCCCACTGGCATCGCGAACAGGAGAGTGGTCCTTCGACCCAGTGTATCAGCACACAGGCCCCAGGCGTAGGATGAAAGCATTACACCTGGAAATATTAACTGATATACTGGAATAGGCACATCTACTGCACTTCTGATGTTACGGCTTCTTAGACGTCCTGCCGCGTTAATTAGCGTGTAAAAAGCATTACGTCACGTAGCTTTAGTACCTACAATGTGTAGGTGTGCCGTGTGTAAGTGCCGTAGTTAATGACAAAGGGCATTAAATGCGTCATCGAATTACAGTTTTTTCGACACATTAATAAGGATTTTAGGGCATCATGTCTATCTGCCCCTGTCTTTGGAAATGATTATTACTTAGGTACTGCGAAAAGTCATGATATCAAAGCACTACCATAGATAAATTTTCCAAAGCAAGTAAACAACTGTTTTGTATGATGTCGTGAACCCAGCTTCAATAGTTATTATGAACGTATTGTTTTAGCCAGTGTTCGTGTCAAACGCGCTTGTATTTACGTTGTAGAGATCCACGAAAGGAAAATACTTCAATATTTATTCAAAATAAGTAAATATTAGTATCTAACTGTAAGGCTATAAATATGACTAATCTAACATCAGGTTAGTGGGTGAATAAGAACAAATAAAAATGTTAGAGCAGTGCACATGACATTTTTTGTACACGATGAAAACGTGAACGCGTTATAAACGTTGTGTATGAGGAGCCTAAATTTTTTATGTTCACACACACATACACTACGCCTTCACAGCACGCATACGACACATTATAACGTATAGAGCCTTAAAAGAAGTAAAACATGTAAAGTAGTCACCAATAAGCGGCACAGCTGACAACATGCCCTGCTGCGAAGTCGTCAGTCTCATGTCACAGGCCACGCACGGCAACACCACGGAGAACCCGAAGATATCAATGTACATCGCCAGGATCAGGCAGCAACATGTCGCCAACATGAACAGGTTGTATTTACCGAAATCTGCACCAATTAAGGTTACCACTTAGTAGCTTTTGGCCGAATTAGGCTTAGATTATTGATGTTAATCTCGTAATGGAAGACAAAATTGTGGAGATAGGTGACGCCTTGTTTGAAGTACTTCAATTGAGGTCAATGGGCAGTGTTAAAAAGTTACTAAAAAAAGTAATTGACTATTTTTAGTTTAAGCTCCAATTACGAACTTAACACAAAATTGTCCTAGTTTTCAAAATGGAAAAAAAATCACAGTTACAATTATCAAAAATCCTTTAAAATGTACTTACGCGTAGCATCTAAACCCTCTTCAAAGTTGGCTTTTGCAAGGACCTGTGTATTATTTTCACGGACCTCCATTTTACATTTTTACGATTTATTTTCTTTTAGACACTTCTGTGACGGACACGTGTATAAACAATACTTTACTTTGTGAAAAAGTGTTAGTAGACGAGAAATGACAAGTATTAATACTACGAGTATTACTACTCGTAAGTAAGCATTTAATGTATCGTACGATATTGTAGCACGAGTTGTTCCATTGTTTCTGTAGTACAGACTAGACAATAGTCGTGGTTTTGCCTGCGGCTGAAACAAAACCACCAAGTGAGAATCATACTGGCACAATAAAAGTTGTGTACACACCTGTGTAGTATTTACGCAAATAAAAAAAAAGTCATGGGGATAAACTTTGAGATTTTTTCTTTTTTATTATGACAGCCTCGACGGCTAGACGGCTACACATTTTGTAAATTTTAGAGTCTGCCAATTTGTTATATTGCGTTTCACGTTTATTTTTCCATTCTCAGCTATGTTAACTTCCCTGTTCATTTTCCCTCATTTCATTACTTATTTGTTATGGGACTAATTTCACCAAAATAAAGTTGAAGGGAAAAAACGTGAGACGCATAAACTCCGCTTTCTTATTGCTTATTGGTTGGCAACGTACCTATCGGTTATACCTCTGGTTTTTCTGATATCTAGGTCTATACGAGTATCTTAGCCACATTTACCATCAGTTAGCTTATCGAGTTGCTAATTAGTTATTTTAAATAAATATTAAAGGTTATTGAGGTATTTTAAATGAATATTATTTACAATAACAAAATTGTCAAGAGGCGACGTCAAGTGCTGGGATTATCAATCGCCAATTGATAAATAAATTACTCCTCAACTTTCATCAACACGACGATTATTATGTATTTAGTATTTTCGCTCTTAACTACTTTGTCGTATTATAGCTAGCTTGTGATATCTTATAAATAAAAATATATATTTTTTAATAATGATAATTTTCTTCTGATATACTTAGTCTCTTTCACCCGGAGAACAGACCCTCTTTCTAATTTACACCCTCTTTTCGCGGAGAGAGACAGTAATATTTCCATCCCTTTTCTTACAGCGGTGTTTCACATAAGTAAAAAAGAGTAGACGATACATCTCTCCGTCTTATGTTTACGAAACCTCCCTTAGGGGGAGAGGGAATTTTCCCACATTCCTAAAAGCTTCTCCAATATTCTGATATCCTGGTAATTTTGATTAAAATGGCGGACATACACCATGGCTGTGCTTCAATGACTCATTCATTCATTTAATTGTCAATTTATTAAATTGGGCATTACTTTAACAAAACATTAATAGATATTAAGGGACTAAATATGAAGTTGATAGATGGCTAGAATTAATAAAAACTTTGATAAATATATAATTTTTATGTCATTTGATTAATTTTTTTTTGCATATTATTATTAACATGAGTTATTTGAAACATGTAACAATTGTTTATACTTAATAATAAATTAGACTGTATATTTATTTACGTATTTACAAACAAGGTGCTTAGCCTTATCGTAGTGTAATGAAATTGTCAGATTATGATAACAACTGAATGGTTTTGTTTTTCAATGAATGTTTACGGAATACGCTTGGGAAAGCCCTTGACATTCTTTTCAGGCAACTTTCCCTGACATCCGATCTACCAGGAGATCAGGAGTCTTTAAGATGTTGTCCGCATTCCACGAACGGCCGATGCCACAGAGTTGATAAAATAGATCTGGCTAGATGTTCTGCTATAAGTAATGCTAAATTGGTATTTCTCAAATATCAGCCCTATTCGACAATGCCTTTGCATTCCAGTGATGCATAAAATTGTTAAAATAAAATAAAGTATTTAACATTTAGAGTAAGTATATTAATCGTCACTACAAGAATCCATTTTAATAACACTAAATAGAATTTATGCCGTTTCTAATCTTTGTAGCTCGGACGCTTGGGGGAAATGGGAAACCGAAGGGGTGTGAGAAAATCAATAAGTACGCGCATGCGTGTTGCTCCGCGCCACAGATAATCTAGCAAATAACCTCCTGATACTCTTGTACTCCTAGTATCGCCGCCCACAAGTCAGACATTTTCCTGCCCTCTTCCAGGTTTCTACGGAAACGTAAACCTTCAGTTTCCGGGTCTTAGGGCGGCGGCGACGCATTTCCAGGTTGTCGAGTAATTTTCCGACGTTCAGATGTTCAGCGCCTTTTCATTATTTTTCAGTGAAGTTCGCTAGGTTGTCTACTGCGCATCTGTTCTGCGCAAAGGAATTTTACTTTTAATCTAACGTCTTGTTCTTCTCTGTTATTAAATTAAATTCTCATTCTGTCAGTGATAAAGTAAAAAAAAATAATTAAAAAACATTTTCACCAATAAATGTAGGTACTTTTTAATCTACCCCTAAGTAGGTACCTATTGCAAATCTTATCTAACTATTGAACTTTTTTTCAAGTAGTATAAGAATCTTATAATATTGGTAGGTACCTACGAGTATAATATAATTGTATATTCAACATGGTGCGTGATCAAGCACCGTACGGTTATAAAAATTATACAACAAAAATATACAAATAAAATTTTATTATTTATTAGTAAACCCTCACAAAAGTACAATCGCCAGTCAAACGTAATTTTAGCACGTATTTGATAGGAACATAAATAGGACCAGCCTCTTCACTTCCAAAAGCTTTACATTTTTTTTACTTTTATATCCAAAGAACTTCAAATTAAGTAGTAGAGACAGTCAACATTTAACTTTTAATAACGTTATAATTTAATTAATTTTTATTTAAATAACTTAATCTTAATTTATATAACAAACTTTGTTTTATTTAATGTTCCGTGGTTTGTACACAGCCAAAGTTATCTAAAATTCAAAATAACGTGGTTGCTAAAAACCTTTTTTTACCCTTACAAATAAATTAAAATATTTTTATTGCACACTATAATAAAATATAATTAGTTATAAGTCTTGTGTATAATTAACGGCAGTGTAATTAATAGGCGAACTTAACATTAAAAAGATTGTCTAAAAGTCAAGAAAAGAAAGTAATTAATTTAATACAAATTAAACAACCTACTTGAAATAAATAAGTATTGAACATTTTAGCCACTCAGTAAAGTTATTACGAACCCTTTTAATATTTCTTTTTCTTACAGATATCAGCGATTTGTCGCCCTCAAAATAATCTTTTTTATTTTCGTGACCAGTTAGTATAGAGTATGTAATTATAATGTGGAAAGTTAAAATTTTGAGGTCAGATTAAACTGCTATCAGATTGCCTACATAAATAAATTTTAGGCGCCTAATAGAGAATTGATAAAAACATCGAACAGTTTTATTTATTTCATAGTCACAGAAGTCTTTTCAGAAGTATTATTCCTAAGTAATAAAAAAAACAAAACATCTTTTTCTTCATTCTTCTTTCTGCACAGCCAAATGGAACTCAATACTAATTAATGCCAGTTCAGTCCGGCGCGATCCGGTTCATACCGGTTCGTGAGTTTCGATTTGCGTCGGTTCCA
>LGAG01000778.1:71087-89320 GCA_001278395.1 Lerema accius
ATAAAGTTTATACTTGGCACCGATTTCAAGATTATAAAATACGTACTTAATAATTTGGGTTTAACTAAATCATAAAGAAAATTATTTTTTACTTTTTAGTTCATTTGAAGTCGGTTTTTTTTGTTAAGAATAATTTAATGTTCAATCAGTCTTAAAATGAGGTAAAAATAGAGTGCCTTAGTAAAACAGTAGGTACATTAATATTGTGACGCAAAATTTTATAGTTAGACATACTTTTGGTACATAATAATGTGCTTTAATAATATAAAGCTATAGTAGGTACCTACATTATTTATTTCTATTTGCAGCATACACGATACAAGGATTTTTTGTGTTTTTTGATACTTTCGATTACATTACTGGTATTATTATTATTATCTATAGTAGGTATAGGTGCCTATATCTTTTCTTATTTTGCTCTTTAAAATAAATTAAAGCCTATGGCCGCTGCCTATGGTACTCAGTTGGTAAAATATTTTTTAAATCCATTTGAGTACCTAATGAATATGTTACTTTATTTATGGCGAAAATAAATCGAAAAAATAGATTGTTTAAGAATTATAACTCTTACCAGTGAGCATCATTGCTTCGTCCAGGGTGGCTGCGGATATTTCCTTTTCATTTTTCTCTATTTTTCCGTTAGCGGCCATTTTGTTTTCCTGAAAAAAGTCACAGGATATTTTTTATCACTCCTACTGAATCATCCTATCTGTCTTCATTTATTAGTTTTCCGAAAAAAACAGGATTTGCATAGTTTTGCTATGTCTATTCTATCGGTCCGAAATCCAGGTCCGACACACATTTTAGCAACTTGGGATGGCATTGTTATATATTACTCTATTGATAAATAAATAAGGTTTCTTTTGCATCGTATTTTACGCTTACAAAAGTATTAAGTAATAGACAACATTTATACAGCAAAAAACCCAGTTTACTTCTTAAAATAGCCAAACTACGTTTGGGAGTGTTTTTACGTCGTTTCTGTTTTAAACTTGACCGTTGTACGGTTTTTGCTCTGAATTCAATTCAATAAAGTAATAGAACAATTTTAACCTTCAAATGTGGTGGGTCTGAGGGACCACAACTACGATTGCTTTACTTTTTTTATAGGAAGTCTATCTAAATAAAAGCTACCTATATTATAGAAACGACAAAACTTTTTTTTTTTTAATCTTTATAAGTTTTTTGTCTTTCTCATTATCGGGCGGAACCCGGAAAACTATTTTAAATAAATTGAAAAAGGTTCTACTAAAATAATAGTCAACAATATTTTGAAAGTTTTAATACAAGCCTGCCTACCTATGCTTACGACCTATTATTATCTATTATAATTATACAAAATATTGATATTTTATAAATTAAGAATAGGAAAATATTATCCTAGGGAGTTTATTGCCGCATCTCTCCTGAGGGTGCTACTCATGATTATTGCCAAAGTTTCATACTACAGGGTTGAAACCTGTAGGGACCAATACTTTAAAGTTTCAGGTTCCTTACGCAATCATGTTAAAATCGCTCATACATGTGTTTTGCTAGATTAATTATTATTATTGTTATATTACTCGCCGTCTGTAGCTTTTGTTAAACTTACAACAATGTAACTAACTAAGTAATGGATATAAACTTAACAAAAAATTGTTATGATGCAATTCGATTTGACCAAGTTATATTTAGTGTTTCGACACTCTAATCAGAATGACCTTGACCAATTAATTTAACCATGTTTTATGTGACTGTAGGGCAATGATGTTTCTGCGTAATGTTTCTCTTTAAGAAAGTCTTTTTTTGAGCACATAGCTATTTCGTGTAGAATTATCTAATTATACATATAAGTTCCTACCATTTAATTAATCTTCCAATTAAATAAAAATCATTTGCTGTTTCTTAGTCTCGGTAAAACTTAAAAATGGCTTGATCGATTGGAATGGGCTTCTTTACGCATTAAAATATTCGTGGACCAAGAAAACTTTAAAAGGTAAAAAAAAAATTGAAAATCTCCGAGGAAACCAGTAATAGGTACAGGAATTGATTAGTTCATATCAAACCGTTAAATCCGTTGGTGATATGAATAAAAAAAAATCTGAAATAAGTGCTTAATTTTTTATTTACTTTTTTAATAAAGCATAATTTTTAAGCTATAAATTTGATACCCATTTTACAAAACTTGGAAAATCTCCCAATTTTTGAAAAAATAATCACCTAAACAAAAAATTTTAAAATCATCACTGACCTTTTTAAAATTCCAAATTATGATGTACGTTTTAATGTGGTTTTAGTCATAAAAATCATTCACAGTAAACTTAGTTCGAGATTTGGCCAAGAGATGGCGCGGCGCGGCGTTCTGTACGCGGCGGCCGAAACACTAAATGCTACTGGACCGCTTCCGTCGAACAAACTCATTATATCTAAGGAATTATATCAGCGTTTAAGCAAAATATTGTTTACGCTTTAGATGCCTCTTTGTTAAGCGATTTACGTGATAACAGACCGCGGGAGTCTGGTCGTTGCTCGGGGCTAAATGTTAAGTATTTATTTACGCGATTTATTAGTTTATTACATTATATTACTGGGTTATGATGCGACGCCGAATGTACTGGCAATATAATTATGGACGAGCTACTGAATGATTCAGTTTAGGGTTTTTCCTAATAAAACTACACTCTCGAGCATTTAAGTTAAGCTACCCTTATTTTTTAAAAGCTTTTATTTATTTGTATGCCTGAAGTAGAAAAATAATGTTAGCCTTAGACCTTAAGGTCATAAAAAAGAGTTGGGCTTTATTCCAGTGTCTTACTCTCCTATATAATATAGATTAACTTAAATCAATGTCTTATTTTCACACCATTCGTGTGTATTTCACACCATTTTTTGTTAGTAGGGCAGTTAGCACAAGTAACTTTGGAATCATTTTTCGTGTTCCTTACCTAATGTAAATTACTTAACGCAGGTTGACTATCTCACCTGATGGTAAAAAGCGATTTATCTATGGTCAGTAAGCGTACTAACGTAGAAGAATAGAAGAAGCCTATTCACTCTTGTTCTCTTAAAGAGGTCCACTACCAAACTCACAGCCACCTAGAATACTAGAGTAAACTCAACAAGAAGGGACCTGTCTTCAGGGGTAGCAACACATCGTAAGACCAACTTCGAGTGACAGAAATGCTGAAGTACCTACTAAATATTTACTAATAGGATAGTCCTCTTACTACTAATTAACAACTATTAATACTATCATTAACCCGTATAACTAACAGGACCTACTAACGAACTAACATTCCCTCCCACATTCCTACTCGAGGTTTGTCATGATATCCATGGGCGGCAGTCAATGGTAGAAAGCTCGACATTGTCTTTTTTTTAAATAAATAAAATTCAAGACGTTTTTGTACAGCCATTTATTTTTTTACACTTAAAAAAGATACATACAACACATTATGGTCATATTCAGGAAGGAGCATATAAAATCATAATTATGTTACATTGTGATTATATTTACTGATCATCGTAGGATACGCAGTTCTGCAAACTAATAAGCAATTGATATTCTGTATTGTCTATTATCAGTGTACATCTATATTATTTCATCAGATCTGTAATTGGAACACCATAGATAAGCAAGGATTTCCTTATCACGGATTTTATTCGTGCAACACTATTTGATACTTATACTAATAGAATAATTAACATGCTTTTGTTACGGTTTCCTTAATCTTACAGTAATTTGTGTTTTGTATACTTAAGTTACTAATTGGATAATTAACATGCTTTTAATATGGTATCCTTACCATGTTAATTATCCTATTAGTGCCATAGAATTCCCTATGGATGAGTGGTAAATAGAGACAATAGTTTAAATATAATAATATTGCAAACATCCTGTAATACCCAGCAAACATCTTTTGTTTGTTACATAATAGTTGTGCAGGAGTCAAGAATCAAATCCGAGATCCCTTGTTAATTAGGGAGCGTTGCTATACTATCAACATGAAGATTGTGTAATGAACACGTTTTAATAAATTATTGTAATTCTTAAACTATCATCTTGAAGGTAAAGAAGCGTCGTTCTTCGGTAGTAGAAAACTAAAGCCAGCACATACTGAAAATAACACAAAAAAATACATAATAAGTATCAATATTAAATACTTAGGATTACGAGCATTAACCTATATCTAAAGACTAGGAGATTACTCTCCTAAAGTGTCTCATATTCTCCTGTCATATAAAGTCATCAATCGATAGCAGTGTTTTATCTGGTTACGTCAAAAGTGTTGATCGGCAAGAACTTTCTACGTAAATACATAAGAAAAAGGAACGTTTTGAACTAGCTGGTAGTTTAGAGCGTTATTACCTGACACCTCAATTATGAACGTAATAAGGGGGAGTAGAGGGGGGGCTTGTCAGAAGAACAGAAAAAGGGAAATTATATTGCTTGTTTATAAATAAACTACATGTAAGTATAGATAAGATTTTGTCGATCACAAAATTTAGTAAGTTTAGTTGGTTTACACTTTGGTTTTTTTACATACAAAGTACGTATTTTTTCAGCTCCAAGGGCTTGCCCCCGTTGCATGACCCCTCTTATTAAAAAGCATGTCAACATAAATTCACCTTATGACACCGTATGTCGGCTTAATTTGCTATAAAGCTGTCACTCACGTACTCGTAATATTAGAAAAAAAAGAGGGAGATACGTCTCACTTCACCAGTTTAGCTCATTAATCTAGCAGAATTACGAGGATATCATGATTTTGAACAATGAGGCAATTTATATACAAATGAGTAATTACAGTGTTATGTCCCGGAAAACGTAACATTCGTCGCTGATGTTTGAAGACTCATGCAGCAATCGCAATAATTATTATAATATCGATATAATGAAAATATTCCCATTCATCAGTCTCCAATCAGCGTCTATATACCTAATTCGATTGATTAAAATAAGCTCATAACCGGTCATTTGTGCGGTTAATTGTAAATGTTATTTTCTTATAGCACACTTCATTATTTTCCCTGCAACTCATTATATCATAGGAAAGCACACGAGGCCCTTTCCCAACGGGGACCCCAAGTGATTGACATTTACATCTAAGGCCCTAGAATTTGTATTTGAGTTATCATAAATGTAGTCTTTAGGAAATAACCAAAACTGAACCAGGCAAGTATGAGATAGAGGTTATACGTATTTGTTACTCATTACTTTCATGTGCCTCAAGTTCGATATGTTTAAAGATAGTTCTTGCTGTAAGATAGCCAATAGGTACCTACTCAAGATATCTATTTGTCTTTCATTACTAAAGCAACGAACGAGTACCTAGCTTAGACTTTAATAAAGACAGCGACCAAAAAACTATAATTTACTTCTTACACCATGACGAGACATAAAAAATTACAAGGAAAAATATACGTGCTTAATCAGTTGAATGAAACTATTTTTAGTATCGACCGATTAATTGCTGTGAAAACATCTTTAATTCATTGACTCTACTATTGTGGCTTTGACACAATAAAAAAATAGATAAATAAAGGTTGATAATTTTTTAATTTAACACTTTTAAAAAGGGACACTACGGATAACTATTATGAAAGACCTTTATGAATAGGTTTCAGGTAACAACAAACCACGTTAAAAATCATCCAATAACGATAAATCATTTCTCTATATTGATGACGGATCTGAAACTTAGTTTACTCACTAGCGCTTCGATAAATAGTTTTTATTGCACAGCAACACAGACCCATAAAAAAGAATAGACGGAGGCATCCAGTCGAAAAGTGACGAACATTATGAAGCCGGCGACTCGGTAGACATGACGAGACAGATTTTAAGGGCGTTAATTAATCGCAATTGTAAAACGACTGCTCTGTCTATTCTTTTTTATGGGTCTCTAGGAGTATAAAGGAACGTTACTTACGAAACAGCAGCGCTGTAAATCCATAGACCGTAGCGTCACAGGCCACTGGGAGGAACCTGCCGGCCACGTTGGAGCCCACCACGGACCCCACTCGTCCGAACATCAGCACCGCCCCCACTGCTGTTCCCCTGGTAGCATAAAGATAAATTGCATCGTTGGCATAAATATCCTAGTCCTATAACCCTTGGTAAAATTGAAAGGTTCACAATACACTGGTTGGTAATCTACACAACTTAATAAAGTGTCTATTTGTAATATTAAAATAACCGCTTTTTACTTAATGCAAACGTATGTATAGACGTTACACTACCAAAATAACATATTTTTAAATTTTTGTCTGTCTGTCTGTCTGTTTGATCCGGCTAATCTCTGAAACGGCTGATCCGATTTTGACGAGACTTTCACTGGCGGGTAGCTGATGTAATAAGGAGTAACTTAGGCTACTTTTTTACTTTCGTCTCGGCATAGGTTTCCTGTAGCGAAGCGAGGGTGTGTCCACTAGTGATTAATATAAAAACCGCGATTGCTGTTGGGGGTCATTATATTCAATATAGTTTAACATAAGCCACTGTCATCATGATGATAAACACCTACAATGATGATAAAAATAACTAGCTGTAGGTATACTAGGTAACAACAATATAACTGAGATAAATCCAATGACATTTGATATGTTATAATCGGCGTGTTATCTGTGCATCATACGGGTTGTCAATATTATATTTTTCTACCTATAATACAGTGACTTTGACCTTAGAATACTTAGAAGGTGAATTATTGCTCGCGGCTTTATTTAACGTCTTTTTAAGTCCCCCCTTCTCCATTCCCTAACAACGCGAAGCGCTTTTTATAGTACCAGAAGAATTTTAAAGCATTTCTTTAACACGCTCTACAGTCCAAACGGCTAGTCGAATTTCAACGTGTTAGGTGCCATTGGATTCGTCTGAAATGTGGAAGACGTAGGATATACGATGTCTATCTTTTTTTTATTGTTTACAATTTTTTTTAATGAACCTCCCATGTTTACCAGTCGGGTTTATGTTTTTCTATTAATTATTATTTACTATTATATTTCAGTGTAAGTGTAACAATCATCAGTTTGACTTCCAGTCTGTCTGTCTAATTATTAGACTCTAATATAACTACTCATGTTCACTCTCTGTAGTTGACATTGAGTATTGTTTCACTATATTGGCTGTGTTGTATAATACCAAACTTAGATCGTTCTGCTCTATTTCTGTTAATCAGTGACCAAAAATAGTCTTTAAATACATCTATTGTCTTTTTTCGATTTAAGATAGCTACCTTATTTATTACGTTAACTATTACATTATGTACAATGAGTTACCTTCTATAAATAGAGTCACAATAAGTGTAGAAGTACAAGTAGAGGAATCTTTTGTATGACACTTTCATCCAAAAAGCAATATAAGGTAAGGTGGGGTAAGACTAACACACGGGGCAAGACTAACACTGTCTATTATCTTCCATCTATGGGACAAATGTGTGGAATTAATTTCCCTACTATAACCACAGCCTTCGAAATGTGTTTTTTTAAATTAAATCAATTGGTATAGTCATGTTACCCAAAAACACGGAACTATTTCGTGCAAAAAATATCCAATATCAACACTAAATCAAGGATAAGAATGTCCTAAGTCAATGAAGTGGCCACTTCGTCGTTGATTTTAAGTCTTGTGCCCGTATTAAAAATAGTTTTGAATTGGTCTACAATAGTTTATTTTGTCCTCATTAAATTGGGGTTATAAGTACATAATTAGATAACTAAATTACGTTTGCAACGCTACGCGGAACTCGACAATGGGAGAGACTGACAAAAAGTTTTTTCGCATTGTCATTCTATACATAGGTAACTTTTTGATCATTTTCTTTTCAATGTCGTTTTGTCGAGAGTCAAACCCTTGACATTTTTAGCGCGAAATGATAATAGTGTTTTTTTATTGGACTCTATTAGGTACGTGACTGTACGCGTGCTTTTGTTTACAATTTTAATTAGTCCTAACAAGGTAAAACAATCGATTTTTCTCAACTTTTTTGAGATATTATAAGTCCTTCCTCGTACTAAAGACTTGATAATTGGTCTCCAACTCATTGCCTAAATCATAAATTTCATGGTTTAGGCATTCGAAGATTACTAATTGGACAAACTATACGATACAAATAAGGATAACCGTAGCTGACAGCTTCAAGCAAATGTGGTCGAACCGCCATACATGAGCAGTTTGAAGCAATTCGTTCTTACAAGTTGCTAGTAACGACTGCTTGAAAAAACCCATCTATGACCAGGCTAAAGAAATTTAACGTTGGTACCTCAGACTAAAAAATGTATAGACTGATTCTTCAGAACAAAAAAATGAAGTAATTTTTTTTCTTTTTTTTTTACGATTTGACGTATGTCACAGAGCACGGCCTGTCGAGCAACGTACCTACCGGGAAACGTTATCATTTGATAAGTACGTTATGTCTTTTTCAGTAGAAAAGCGTAGGTAGTAGCTCATTTGTTCAGAAGTCTACATTTTTTCGTCTGTGGTCGGAATTTAAATTTTTCAGCAGGTAGGTAATTCGCAAATCCATTCATAACACTGTAAACATAACCTTCACCTGATTTCAGTCACGGCCGGAGGGTGAGCATCGATAATCAAACAAAAAGAGAAAACAACAGCGTTACTAATATCTTTTATGAAAAGGCGATCACAGAGTTTGTGTGGCAAATGAACAAAAACTGGATTGTAATGTTATTGTTATTTTATTAGTATCTACTTGAGAATTACACAAACACAATGGTCGTTTACTGGTTCGATTAATATACAATTGTATTTATCACTAAGTATATTTAATAGTTCAATTAAAACGTACTTATGCCTTTAACTCATTAATCGCCCACTCACTCATTACTGAGGAGGATTAGAGCATACTCTACCATGCTGGTCCAGTAATATTTTGTGGCCAACCCAAGGCCTGGTGTATGCCATCCGAAGGCCTCCGAAATGGCTTAAATCAACCGAATCCAACTTAGTGTATATGACGACATGATAATCTCTGTCTGAAGTCACTTAGAAACAAATAAATATAATGCTGATTTCTCGGAACTCTGTTGGCATTATTTTTAGACATTAAAAAGTTTTTGAAGTACTTAATGCAGCTTTTATCTTTTATCTGATACATACAAGTACCGAAATAATACAATATATCAGTCGATGAAGGAGAAACAGGTGAAATTTGGGTATTTTCCATCATGAATGGAGCTCACGCCATATTCTCTTATCTGTATCACTAGGTACCACATACTTCCTCAAATCCTTATCAAAATCTTAATTTACTACCATGATGTAACACTGTGATTTATTTAGTGTGGTCGGGTTAAACTGTGATTACTAAACTACTGTTAAAGTACGGAGGAATTACGAATATAATAATCGTACAATAACAACAGTAGGTAAAATAAATTAATAACAAATAACAATAAAATTTAAGATAACCTTATAAGGTTGAATAGAGCTGTTAATATAAATAGGTTGATATCGTGTTTTTGTATTAACTAGAGACCCAGTCTGTGGTCAAAACTCGACCATTACTCTTTTGGATCAAACAATAGACTGTACCAGTGGTCGGAAAACTGATTAGCCAAAGAGCCAAATATGAATTATACAACAAAAAAAAAATTGGAAGCGAAACCTGCTTGTTTAGTAAACTTTTATTACACAAAGAAAAAACAATTTACAAACATTTTTTTAAAATATTATTCCGATTTCCGAGGATATTTGGGTCAGAGCCGCACTAAGGATCCAAAGAGCTACACACGGCTCTAGAGCCGCACTTTAACAACCACTCTACTATTCTACATTCTATTCTACTATATATGTAGAGTGGAGATCCGTGCCTATCTTATGTCAAGTTCTACAACTGTCTGTCAACGGGAACTTCCGTCTGACTTGTGTATATGACAACATGTCCATGTATCAAACGTAGCGTAGTAGTATGGGTTTTATTTCCCTTGTGAGAGATATTTTGGCTGTAATACTGGAGGTATTTACGTCTCTACTTAGTAGCGTATTTGCCACCTTTTAGTATTAATACAATATGTACACAAGCATTAAATTATGTAAATATGTTGTCAACAAATTTTACAATGTTTTCGCACTGGGGTTTCCCGAGCCGCTGAACAGAGGTTTACTGCAGTGATGCTGTTAGATAAACGTTTAGAATTAAGATAGTTAAATAATAATATTTACATAGTTTATAGACAAAGAAAGAACAGTTATAAATTTCCCTGAAGATTGGTGTATAAAATTCTACTGAAATTATTATGAACGCGGCCTCATGGCCTCAACCCATTAACGGCGTACTATTGAGCAAAGATCTCTCTTCATAACTGAGGCCTAAAGCAACCTCCACCACGCTGCTCCACTGCGGATTGGTGGAGGGATACTGGCCGCAGACGCAGTTTTGGAACAAACAAGCGTAGTAGGAATAAACATAACAAATGATAATGTTTCCCGGTACATTTCTCGGCAGACCGTGCTCGGTGACATATAATTATGTAAAAGATCGTAAAAAAAAGAAAAAAAAATTCCTTTACTTTTTTGTTCGGAACACTGAGTCTATTATATTTTTTTTTTGGTCTGTATAGGTTTAACGTTCCAAATGTGAAGGTCAAAATATTAATAACAATTCAGTAAGTCGCACTATCAAAGAGCAGTTTGATGTTTGTGAATAACATGACTGATAAATAAAGGAGACATTTAGTCAGCGATCCGTAGTAAATTTTTTTCCAACAAGTTGTGAGAAATATTTTTTCGAGAACTTTAGAACTTGAATTTGATTATTTAAAAAAAAAAATCGCTTAAGAATATTTTTTTTCAGACTCCTCAAATTAACTTGATTTGTCTCAGCTTCTTCCTTTATCTACCACATTCAAAAATCATCATAGAAAAAGTTAGGCGTCTCGTCGAAAAATTTGCTTGACAGTATCTAAGTGGAAAAAAATATCATACGGATCCCTGACTAATTCATATCTATCTGATCTATCTTAATGTCGATGATCATAATAATCACGTTATTTAGTTTTGATCTACGTGATAAGTATGATTCACATCGATAAATACAACAATGATTCGAGTTGATAAGAGAGTTTTCTCACCTGAGGCTTGTTGGGAAGAGATGGACCACGTATGCAGTAAGAGGACCGACACCTAACGCCGTCACTTGCATAGTAGACATCGCTACTCCCGCCACGATTCTAAAAACACAAATAAAAAATCATTTCTTAAATAAAGAATATTAAATTAAGAATTTAAAAAAACCGGCACATTTTATAATCTAACGAAGCTAAGAACACTCGATAAAGTCATTGATATTCTCTTTCAATGCGGTTTTTTATTTTGCGACCCCCCTAAAGTGTATTTGCAGACATTCGGTTATTCTTTCCTAATCTTACCCCCTACATCTTTTAAACGGCTTAACCGATTTTTATCAAATACGTCAAAGAACACTCGTAGATAAGTCACCTTAAATACAAAAATAACTAAATTGAAATTGCTTCATCTGTTCCATACAGTAAATTTGTATATATCTGTTCGGAATCTACGGTACCACAGATAGGCAGACACCCACAGATACTCGTAAGTTAAACTTATAGCACTCCTCTATTATACGTCGGGGGTTAAAAAGCGCGTATTTGCCTTATAACACTTGCTAGTAGGTAAGGTATATGTAGGAAATGTTCTACGCAAAATTCAAAGTAAGTGTCAGATTACAGGTAATCCTTGATTTGAAATGAAGATGGCACCTACGCTTCACAAGTAAGGTCATTACCAACTGGTTAAGTACCCTTAACCCAGTTTTAAGTTACCTCAATCTACAGGTAATATCTATCTACAGGTCTCTTTGCATGCTTGGGTTATAGAGCATAGGTACTTCACTGCTACTCCAACGCGGATTGGTAGAAACAAAGCCTTATATTGTGTTTTAATTTTTCATCAAAACAAAAGGTGTGTACCAAATATCAGTTCAAACTGTGAACAGGAAGGAGGTGCAAGTTGAATAAAACTAGTATTAAAAATTAGTATTAAAAATACCAAGTGTCAACTGTCATTACTTTTTTTAAAGAGAATTCTGATGCACTAATATGTTTACCGGGATCCTCTGGTAGAGCCGGCTAGGGGATCCTGGTGGACGGAACCTTAGTTTAAGTGTAGGTATTTCTAGACCACACAAGTAAGACCATGAACGGAAAATACGTTCAGCCTTCTAAATTGAATAAGGCTGGCTATAGACAGATTGGTTTGAGCAACACTGCCGAAAGCTTGAAGCAGTCTGCATGAGCGTTTGTATGAACCATCTACTTCAATTAGCTCATAATTATTATGGTGCTCTGACTTCATGTAACTGCTTGGAGATGCCAGCGCCGACTATTTCAAGCATTCCGTCTATAGCACTGAATTTCAAAGTCTTCCACGGGAGGCTCGAAGGGGTCTACATTGGGGTGACAAAAAAATGGGGGCTCACGATTTTTAATTGGGGGCCGAAGACATAACTGATTTCGATAGTGTAGAACAGAAATGTTGGCTTGAATTCACCTATCAATGTATTGAGAAGCTCAAGCGACTATTACTTGTACTATATACCCAAAAACAGAAACGTCTCAGCAAAAGTATCAGCAAAATTTTGAAAGTGGTCTATGAGATTTTTTTTTTAAAACCTCTGATCTATAGCCAGCCTAGAACCTACCTGTTAGTCGTCAGCTCAGACACTAAGCTCGCGGCTCCTACGACGAGGAACATGGTGATGAGCTGCGTCTTCTTGGCGACGCCGCTGAAGCTGACGGCGACGGCCAGTCCGCCGTACACCACGCCGGTCACCACCATTATTTGAAACGCGCTGAATGATATATTGTCCACGCACTCTGCTTCACTGGTCTACAAGATGGGTTGACGTTAGACTGGTATAAAGATTGTAAAAATTTTAACCTTATTAACCGACTGTACAAAGAGGTCAATGTTTTTCGAGTAGATGTATGTATGTATGTCTATTACTTTGGCACGCTAAACTCCTAAACGGCTTGGCGGATTTCAACAAATAGGGTGTCATTGGATTTGTCTCTCTTCTGAGAGTAATATAGGCTAGAGGCTTTTTGAAAATAAAAATTCAGCACTCGGAATATTTGTTTCTCTTTTAACTCTATTTACACAATGATGTTACCTTGTTGTCAGCCTGGCCCATGAGCGTGCAGAGATTCCCACTTTGGTCCGAAGATTGGGACATTATTTTATTTATGGTATCCGGTGCGAAGAGGAACAAACCATTTAATCTGGAAAATAAATTATAACTTGAAGAAGTTTTTAAAACCAAAATCTATAGGAAGCATAAGAAACAAATGTAAGTAATTTATTGATCAAATCAATGTTTACTGAAATTTAAGTTTAATAGAAGAATAAAAGAATAACGCACAGAGAGAACAATCCAAACATGAGGAAACCAGTCAATGCAAGCCATTTCACGTGAGGAGGCCGCAGGAGAGCTAGAGATGACTCTTTTTTCACTCCGTCAGTACTTATCATATCAACTGAACCCTCTTCTAGAGACTTCGTTAGTTGTGTCACCTGAAATTGTGATCGTGTGAGCGCTTTCAGAGGTTATGATATGGGCATTGCCAAGCAAAATTAATAGAATGTTTACCTGGGTTATTAAAAGACTCCAATGCAAGCGCGTAATTGGATATTTCATCACAACCCACAACTGTCCCATTGCTGGGGTTGGGTCTCCTCTCTAACAACGTCAACCACCACGCTGGCCAAGTATGGATTGGCAGACTTCACACACCTCTAAGAACTTTATGGGGAACTTTAATTACGTGTGTAGGTTTCCTTACGATGTTTCCCTTCACCGTAGCAAATGATAATTAGTATTTAATACGCACATAACTTTTTGAATTAGAGGTGGGTGCCATGGGGTTTGAACCCAGGAACTTACGCTCGGGAGTCCAACGTACAAACTACTACGCTATTTAATTAATATAAACACTCACACAAAAGCTCTCCTTAGCCAACCCTTTGTTTGACGCGTAAATACGTCGCAACACGTCCAAGGCCTGACTCTCCTTGCCCCGAGTCATCAGGAACTTGGGGCTCTCCAGCACCTGCGTGGTTGCCAGCGCTGCCAGCAGTAGGGGAATAGCGTACACTGCTGTTAGCACTCGCCAGGGGGCGAGGGTCATGAGACCGATCTGCCAGTCGTAGGATAACACGCCCCAAGCGAGAACTGGAAAAGAAGGTGGTATTGTTTGGTTACAGAGTTATAAGAATCTGTGTGTGTAAATTACAGACAGTCAGGGTCAGCAAGACTTGTCCCAGGAACAATCGGAACATCGGCCTACCAATGGAACAATGAAACACGAGTATCAGCAGGATGGGTGGCACGTGGCCATTTTTTTAATACTTCCGGAGTTTGAACGGAACTTAAAATAAAACCTGGTAGTTATCATTAGATGGCTGTCGTAAATCCACTCCAGGCGGCATAACATCTTTTAACATTTATATTGGCTTTTACTAAGAGTAGTCAGGGTACTTACTAGGACTTAAAGCAGCAGAAAGAGTAACCAAGCCGCTGCATATGAGCACAGCGAAGTCTCGGCGATGACGCGGCACCAGCTCGCCGGCGTACGCGAAGCACAATGATGAGGGGCATGAAAGACTGTCAAATAAAGTTAGATTTAAGTGAACCTGTTATGTTAAAGTATAGGATTACTTAAACTTCTTTTTTACGGTTTACTTTTACTACTACTCGAGTAATTTTCTAGAAGCTTTTACATACAGATCTCTAAGAGCTTTGATCTATAAATATTTAGTACTGAATATGACCCACCCAGACCCAGATGTTATTTCTATGTCTTGTAATTTATAGAGTTATGTATGTACTTCTAAACAATTCGCCTCATTTTCATTCTATCGTCGACTGCCCTATAGAAACGTGACAAAACGCCAACTTACAAGAATGAGCCAGCTAGCTTGCAAAATCCAAAGCTGAGGAGGTTGGGAGTGAAGGCAGCGGCCAGCCCGAACACTCCCGCCGCCAGAGACGAGGCCAGGACCGCTGGCTTCCGACCCACGGTGTCTGCAGCACGGCCCCAGAAAGCTGCCGTTACTATGACGCCTGGCCGTAAAGAATAGCAATTCAGTGCTGCTCACACTTATAAAAGTAAGCAGTGCAATTACATTTACGATATTCGACTAAAATACAATATTATGAAAGTAGTAGCTTATAAGGCAAATGTGAGATACCACCATAATATGTAGGTAGTATTACCATCTGATTATAAACCACTTTTCTGCAAAAAAATAAATGTCATTTCAATATAATGCTAGTAGGTAATGTGTACTTTCCATAATCTTTTTGTTCTTATTACGAGATGTGATTAGTAACTAGTTTATTAGATTTCAATTATTTACTTCATGAGCGTATCAGTTAGTAAGCCACATGACAAGCCATATCGAAGGTTTACGAAGGCGTAAGAAATTCTATAGCTTGGGGTGGCTTTGTGACGTCCAGGTCCAGTCACTGGTAGGATGAGTAGTTGTAAACCAGTTTTATTCACGGTACACGCGCAAGCCGCTTTTGCAGTATATCATTATCTAACAACTAACGCCACCTAGCGGATGCGAGTGAAATGTCCACTTCCATATCGTATAATAAGCATCACAGCCATAGATTACTTATGATCACAGTTATTAACCCAGATAATGCAACTACGATACATAAAAATCGCGATAAACCTCTTTAATGACGCACAACCACCGAATCTATTATTTTTTATACATTTACCGATATTAGGTATAGATGCGAGGATTCCCCTCAAGTGTTCTGGAATCTCCAGGTCACAGGCGGCAGCAGGCAACACGAAGGAACAGCCGATCATCTCCAGCAAGGCCGCTGACAACGTCAGTACCATCAGGCTTACATGAAACACCTGGTATTTACCAGCGCCTGAAATTTCACACATAGTAAATGCTCCGTGCTTTTATTTAATCATGCGTTGATTTGTAGGCTCTTTTACGAAGAGGTGCAAATGTTATGTAGGAGTAAGTAAAGTATATACAAAATTCTAAATAAGTTAATCATATACCTAGGTATCAATGATACACATCTGCACGTCATTTTTTTATAATCTATGCTCGTTTCGTAAAGGAGCTATGATATGGTGGAGAAAAAATGGGAATGAAACTAAAATAAACATTTCCTTTCCAAGTATTATTTTCAGAATATTTTTGTGGAATATAGATTCTATAATTATACTACAGAGTAAAAATACTTAATTACCTACTTCATTATGTCCTCTACATCAATATGAGTAAGTACACTTTGAGATTTTTTTATACACATACTGCCAGGCCAGCTATTTAATAATAAACGTACTTAATGCAAAGCTCACTACATTAGACAAAAAAACAGATTAAGTATATGACTCACCAGCCAGCTCAAGAGCTTTTTCTAAATCCGTTTCCATGTCATACAGTTGAACTGGAGCTTTTCGGGGGAAAAACTTTTCTTTGTCAAGTTTCATTTGACTGCAATAGGAGAAACGGTTTTTTTGGATAGGTACTTAATAACATTACACTTTTTTACTTATTTCTCTACAGTACTTATTAGACAATAACTTTTTATTTTGAACGCCAGTAATTAAATTAAAATTTGTTGAATACATAGATAGATTATGAATTATGAATAGCTAGGTACTCGTATATTGACTTTAAAATTTTTGGTACCTACAGTTACACTATCATCAAAAACTACACTTTAATACGTATTATTTCAAAATCTTGTTGCTAGTACATAACAGTAATTTAGTTATTAACAAAGTACCAAACAAAATATGGGCATTTTAAAAGTCCTGGGCTAAAAGTACTCACAGACCGTTTATTAAGGTTCAGACGAAGGTAACCTATATTCTTTCTTTGGCTAAACATTGTTACTGTTCACTGACTTCAAATAGTGTGCAACTATTCGTGTACTTACTATTCATCGTTACTAAATGGTTGTAAACTGTACAAACTGGCTTCGGGATAGTTAGGAGAACAAACAAAGTATTATCATCTATTGACACCGCTACAACTAATTATTTTGTTTTGTAGCATTCAATGAACTATAAATTATTGTTGTTGTGACAATTAAGAATTTATATTAGTCATTAATAGAGATCCGTAACGTTTTTAATTTGGTATTTGGAAATTATTTTATTAGGAAATTAGTATCAAATTAAACATTAATTAAAATTATTTTCTTCTTCTTTCTTCCTTCCATAATTCTTTCGGTGTTACTCCTTTTTAGAAATAATTAAATAATGACGAAAAAGAAAATATTGCTTTCGACATTTTGAGTATGTAACTTAAACCAGGAAATGACTCTTTACATAAAGTAAGTACCTATATATTTTTAACAATTTTGTCGTATGAAGAAAACTAAAAATCGACAACACTATTTAATTAAGTAATTAAATACTACTGAACACTTTAAATAAAATAAAACTTATGAGGCAGTACAACAAACTATAGGCATGTCATTTTATTAGTCATAAATTGGTATCAATCAATTCTCACGGTCTCAGATAGTGCATTAACACTGTTGTTTTTACATCGTACCGTGTTATCAGTTCCTAGAAATAGGCAATCATTGAGGATTCTATGCGTTCTCTTATCTGAACTATATTTGTAAGGTCAGAGCTAGTAGTGCAGTTGCAAAGATGAGTAATTTGTGCCGTAGTATAAGCTATTTATGGCACAAATTATGGCAAAATTATGCCATAATAATAGGCACTAAGTAGTTGAGCTACCCGCAGCTTAATTTTTTTAAAAGGACTTTGTCGCTAATGCGATTATGGTGATCTTGCTAAGAATATAAATCAGAGCATTTTTCTTAGGTAGCAACTGTCTGTGCCTTAGGTATTGGATAAGGTTATTACAATTTTTTGCATGCTGACGTAGGGCCTTAACTAGCAGAAATCATACTTGTATCCCTAACTTGAAAAATAATTATTTCTGCGTGGTAAATTGCCATCCCCTATATCAATCCCAAATTTTCAGTTGCGCAACGAAAGCTGGCCTAGTTCTTCTCCTATTTCTAATTTGTTTCTATGTTAAGAGTCATTAAAATAGTTGTCCATTATTACTTGAAAAAGATAAGTATGTATTAGGGTCATACGGTCCAAAAGGTAAATGAAGATAGGGTTGATTTAACTTATGACAGATGTACGGACAAGTATACCATAACATAAAACATAGGTACTTTGATTTTGAGATATAGGGAAAA
>LGAG01000778.1:89511-104065 GCA_001278395.1 Lerema accius
TTACGTCAAAGGGTTAATATAAAAATGTGATGGTTATGACTGCAGACTGCTGATAATAGTCTCAAAACAACTCGGCTATGACCGCACTATCTTGCCCCCCTCAAACGAGTTGATCCACGGGCAAATAAACTCAGTACACACAGATGCTATCTTTCTAATTCAGTGGAATATTTATATTTTACTGTATCTCTATGACGTAAGGAAATTATTTTCGCCAGTTATCATCCAGACAGAGATTTTGGAATTTTCCGTCAAAGAACGAGCTCTGTTAAGGTGTCAATTAGCAGACTTGAGACTTAAGTTACTTAGATGTCTGCCAAAATGCTTGCGATTATCAAATCTTATGGCCCAATCAATAGATACTATTTTTTTGCTGCTACACACTCATAGCCCCATACTTTATTTCCCTGTAGGTACCTTAGGTGCTATAGACAACGATTATAGTCAAAGAGTAGGTACATCCTGAGTCCTGTAAAAAAACTGATCATTCAAAATTCCGTCTTCCAGGAAATTTAATCGCAGGACCTATTGAATGTCAATAGAAAAGGGTTAAGACGCCCTACCTCTAATCCGTGTAATGTTACAATTTTAAGAATTCTCTCGTTAACTAGGAAAACTTATAGTTTCACCGCGTTACTTTATTACCTATCCGTAATTTGGCATGGGTAACTGAGGAGGATATTAAGCCACTACGAATATTGTTGTAAATTACAAAAGTGTGATTTTACTTTTTTCCTTAAGTCACCTTATATTAATGCGTTTATCCTCTAAGATAATTACATTATATGCGTTTTAACCATGCATAACTGCATATTAACGTTATGCATACGCAAATGTTAGGCGTCTTTTAGACTTTCCAAACGTAAACGTCCTAAAATTACGGTCTGTGGTCTGGGGATACAATATTTAACGTTCGTTTTTTTCGTCGTGATTTAAAAAGTAAACAATCTTGGCACTACTTTTATTTATTTTATTAATTAAAAAAAATATTTATAAGTATAATTATTATTCTTTTTTTTATTTTTATTTGTGTCTGTCTTATTTTTAAATCGATAGGTAATTACAATAAAAAGTAAGTTTGTTTACTTTTTAAATCACGGCGAAAAAAACGAAGTAGGTATAGGTGGGTTCAATTCGACCCACAGCTAGCACTAGATGACAGTTTGATATTAGATGTTTATATAAGTATCTTTAAAGCTACATTATATTAATTGACTATTAGAGTATTACTAAACAATCTGCCGCAGCAAAGGAAACTGGGCATCAATTAATTATAGACATTGCCGACAACTAGTCGACCTATTTACCTAATTCAAGAAATTACAATCTACAAAGCTGGCTGTATCATACGCGGTTCTTAAAATAAACTCACGCACTATACTGTTATTTTTCCTAAAAATCATTAGATAATAAACTATTACAGTTGCATTGATATAAATAATTTCTACTTATGTTATGCTATTTTTTTATAAATTGCCACGGATAAGTTATAAGCTGATTTTAAATAAATACTTATAAAAAAGAGATCCTTTCTTGATATTTCCCGTTACACAATTAATTTATTACTTATGTAAATCCTTACAGAGTTCATGGAACTCTGTATCTGATAAGTAACGGATAGAGCCTTAGCTAAGGTCATACCCTACTTATCCTACATTACCTTATTAGGTAAATCACCAATACCTTACCTTAAAAATGCTCTGGGATGACTTAAATTACACAACCATATGGCTTACTTATCGAGCAGATATTCAGACAATAGAAAGAATAGTATAGATGGTTGATATAGATGAAGATAGAACTAAGATACTTACCCATAGTTAAGACGAAGACTTAAAAACTCCTACGTCCTCAGTTAAGAAATACTTAAAGAAATCCTAAATAAATATCACCAATTTCCAACATAACTAAACCGTTCACACATGAAAGGTGTTAAAAGTATTCAATCTACATGGTTAAATCCATATCGTTATTAGGCAATAGATATTGATAAGTTCTTACAAAATAACAATACGATCAAAAAGATTATTTACTTCTTGAAGGGCGCTTGTAACCAGTTAACACCAATATAATCCGGTTTTGTTAATTTTATCTATTTACTTACTATTGCTTAATAATTTCTTTGAGTCATTATGGCAAAATAGAACATAGAATTCGGTGTAAAAATTATCTATTGGTGTTAAGAACAAACATTTCTTTAACTACTTGAAATCTTGTAAAAGCATCACACAAATAACGATATATTATTATATCTGATATTAATCTTTACTAATTTAAACAATAGATTTCTCTTCTGTAGGTATTTAATTGCCTTATTATCTTCAACTCCATAAAGATATACTTCAATAAACTTTAGTAGAAAATACAAATCAAATATCTTCGAAATTTGTAGATCGGGTAGTAACACCAACTGTTCCACTACCAAAAATTTACAATTATTACAAGCTAATTTGTAAAATTCATAAAGAGTACTATTGTACAATGATTTCTCACATTATCTCGATAAATAATCTCTCTTTAACTCTAAAGATCAACAACCAATATCAAATTTCGTAACTGCAGCAGTAATATTATACAAAAAGAAGAAGCGTGTGTACCTAACTGTTCTAAGCCTAACCCTCTTAGGCATGACAGTCATTTGCATCGGCTAGTCATTAATTAAGTGGCGCCAGACTGCACTTTATATTTTTATACATATTCTAGTCTCTGCTAATTTTAGCCCAGCGATTATCCAATAAACTGGACCTTACGTATGGTGTTTGCACCAATAATCGACATTAACTGTACAACCGTTTCTTCAATTAACTTATCTAGAGCCTTGTTATTCTAAAAAAACATATTTAGATTACACCTATTTGCTCTAAGCCGTATGCTCTATAATGAGTTCTTACTTAATACATATTAGACAATAATATAAACCAAGTGAATTCTATTGTTGTGAATCAACCACAGAATTACGTACCTAAATATGGATCAACAGACTTTTTTCTGCGTACTTGTAGATTATACAGAAAAATCAGTTTAATTGGAAAAAAAATATGCCAACATATTGTCCCTATACTGATTGATATTATTTCATTAATTTATTTTAACATGATTTATATTAACACGCAAGAAAAAACATTACATTTTTAAATATTTTACCTATCAAAATGCTTTGTCCATAACCGGTGCAGGTACCCTACTGGTTTGCAGTTTCTCCGATAGTGCAGTCAAGTCGTCGACCTGATGGTCCCGATCCCGCAACAGGTTCCCTAGTGCATCTCTGAACTACACTTCGCAAAGTGGTATTCTGTGCTCAGGATTATTTGTCAGCTGGTCCGGGATTATGTTTTGGTAAGTAGTCGAAACGAGTTTCACGACTATGACATAATTTTTTTTTTGTTTTTTTTTAATAAATTGTGTTTAAATTAAGCCAGGAGAAGGCATCTAAATAATATAACTACTATATGTATTTTCAACGGCCAATAATGTTTATTTATAATTTGAAATTAATTTAAAAATTCAATTAGCAATAAATTTGTTTTGTTTGTTATGCTGCCATTTCTTAATTAAACATCAGGCAAATACAAATTATTTCACTATCAATAAAATTTGAATTGGAGTATCAAGATATTGGTTAGATCAATTAGATAATTATTTATTATCGTACATATTAGATACATAGATAAATCGTCATTTTGAGTCCATGGAGGATGTTTTCCAACAATTAATCTACCTCTAAATAACTACAATAACAAATATTAACAACACGTGTAACTATAATACATAATTATTAATTTTTTGGTCTAAATGTATCCTAGAATTGCAAAAAGGCATATTAAGTAACCACTTATTGATCTCAATAACGAGATAGCATAAACAAACTTGGGTTTTCACAGTTTAGCACATGTACTTCCTGGTTTTATTTGCACGTCTATTATTTAATAATAGCAGCAATAACAGTATCTGAAAACAAACGATTTGATTTACCTTTTGAGTGAGTATCAATCACAATGAAATCCGCTTTAATGCCATTACAAACAGCATATTATAAATACTTAAACAGTTCACTAATAGCTACAGTACTGGCTTCTGTCGCTAATATTAGATTTTGAGGTATAGAACAAATAAAGTGAGGCAAATAGACTTTACGTAGGAGATACTAGAATGTTGATCATCAGATCTGCTTACCTCCCATGACGGAGCTCTAGTTATCATCTACCTCCATGACGCACAAGCACGGGTTATATAAAACAGAATTTCCTACCGTACTTACCATTCGTCGTCGTAACTCCTCGGAGGAAGAAGTCATTTCCTAATTTAAATCAGCTTACCATTTTCTTCAACCCTTTGTCTGAATCGTATCGTAAGGTAAGATGAACAGATTTACCCCAACTCCAATGATCGATGGCGGTTGCTATGTGACCGTCATCGTTTTTTTTCCAGCACATCAGTCGGGCGTTTTGAAGCTGAATGAAAGGTAAAAGGTAAGAAACAGTTTTTATGAAAAACTGTTGCTGATAGAAAAAATATAGTTACATACAATATTTTCGAATACCCTCAAACGTAGTCATATCGGTCATTGGATTCAAAATTTAATATAAAAGTCATATTGGAAACTTTTAAAGTTTTCAAACCAATAAAAGCTAGACGGCTCTATTGCAGTATTTGTTCGAAGGATATTTTATTCTGTCTATAGCAATCAATAGAGCAGCTATGAGAACTACTGCTATTTTAATATTAATTAATTTAACTGCAAACTTGTGGAAAATAAAGTGAAAGTAAATTATTAAAAAACACATTATTTATCGGGGTGGGTTAATAACTCTAACTAGTCTCTACATTCGACAGAAGTTACTTTACTTTGTTCATCTCAAAGTACGAAATACGAAAAAGTTTCTTTTTTTGGTGCAGTAATATTTATAACCAAATCAAACCAAAATTCTACTTCGTTAGTACCTATCTGGTTTGAAATAGTACCTACCTAACTAATCATGAGCCGTAACTTAACTTCAATTAATTCAGTCTTTCGTCAACAAATATAATTTATTAATTAAGTCTGGTGATATTAAAAAAAAATACAGCCATTACGAAGCTTGTAGCTCGTAGGCTGCACGTTAGGGTTCAGAATAAATACTTCATAGGGTCTCCTGATCAACAATCGGCAGAAATTATACTTTTAAGGAAAAAAGGTAAGATGGTAAAGCACCTTTTCTACCTACTTAATAGTCTTTACATTATATTAAGAGTGTAGAACATTTGGTTAATAGATAATTAAGAATAAAATTATCAGTTCGATAATATCGATAAAAGCATTCAAAAGCTTAGTGAGAGTCAGTTATAAACTTAGTATCTACAATTATGAAAAATAGTGGAACCTACATAGTTAAAATTAATTTAATATACTTGACCCACCTAGGTATTTGTTAAATCCATTCAGTGATTTAATTAATAAATCCTTTGTTTGCAATTACATAGTGACCATGGTGCCAAAGGAATTTTTAATTCATGCAAGTAGGGCAAAATATCAGCATATCGCAAATACCCGTATAACTATAACACCTAGTCGTAATACCTACTTATATTCCACCAAGGTGAAGTCTTATAACTCATCTTTAAAATGTAGATAAGTATATGCAGAATCTGCATAAAAACTTCTGTTTAAAATTAAACACCTACCTATATTCATTAAACTTTCTTAAAGGTTGTTCCTCAAACCAAAAAGTATATAGACTTCAGTCTTTAAAATAACAAAACTGAGGTCGATTTTTTTCCTTTTTTTACGATTTGACGTATGTCACCGAGCCTGGTCTGCTGCGCAAATGTAGGCACTAGGAAACGTTATCACAATATCATTTATTTGATAATAACGTTATGTTTTTTCTACTACGTTTTTTTGTTACGAAGTAAGTATAGGTATATTATTTTTTAGTGTGAGGGTTGTTCACGTTTGCATTAACCGTGGTAGAGAAAATAAATTTTTGAAAAAAAAAACTTCTATATATCTACCAATTTCGTCATAAATATATTTTTTTGGAAATTATTATAACTATACATACAACGTATTTATACGACAAAAATAATAAAATACTACGAAGTGGTGCAGTAGTAGAATTTATTAGCTAGTATTTTGCTAACGCTATTATTTATTTGTCCTTGTAGGCTCAAGACAGTGACCATTGCTAATAAATATATTATTATCGCCGTTAAGTCCATGCACGAAGTAACTGTCACGCATACAGACTTACGCTTAAAATACTACCAAATTTTATTCATTTGCAAACTGGACTAACAGAAACAAGTGGCGTTTCATATTTACAGTCCTGAATGCCTGTTTCAATTTTCCACAAAGCAGATAACTTTCCCATTGCTCCTCGAAAGCTTTTTTGAGAGAATTTATTAAAAAGATCTTTGTCACTCGGGATAGGGAACAACACTTTATTAATTTAGCCACATCTTTAAGAGTATTAGGTAACACTCTCAAATATGCACTTTTAGTTTTTATCCAAAAAATAGATTAATTAAAATATAACTTTTTATTTGTGCGAAGCTTTGTTAACGAATCTCCTATAATCAAGCTGTTTTCCTACTAGAATATTCAGCATTAACAAATATATTTCTATTTTCTATTTTGACACACTTATACCTAATTGTTTCTACGCACTAGGATAATATACGTGCTGCAACTTGAGGTGTCAGTATCTAATTTACTTATGAAAAAACCTTTGTAAGGAACTGAACATAGACACTCTATATAATAACCACGCAGACCAAAAAATATATAGACGCAGTCTTCGAAGCAAAAATTTACCTCACTTTTTTGTCCTGAACACTGAGTCTATTATATTTTTGGTCTGAGAATAACCACTGTAAAAACAGATAGATGAAGAAATGGTACTTAAACTACAATTATAGGTTTCTAGGCTGTTCTCGTTTGACCCCAAAGAATGTCGTCAATGCCATTTTTACACTGACATCAACTATATCCAAGCATCAATAACAGAGCTTTTTAGGGTTCCGTACTTAAAAGGTAAAATTGGGACCGTATTACTAAGCCTCCGCTGTCTGTGCGTCAGTAGGCTGTATGTCATAAACCGTGATAGCTAGAAAACTGAAATTTTTACAAATTATTTATCTACTCGTATCTCCGTTGCTGCTAAAACAACAAACATTAAATATTTAATATTTAGGGAGGTCCCCATACAATAAAAAGGTTTTTTCAACAAACGTGATTTTGTTTTATAGATGATGGTATGGAACTCTGCGTGCGCAAGTACGACTCGCACTTAACCGGTTTTTTACTTTTAAAATTACACCTGCAGATATACGGTTTAACGTAGCGTAGGTATAACTCACAATATGGGAGAGCCATAATAAGTGAAGTAGGTTGCAGGAACCAGCCGTAAATAGAATCTTGTTTTCATCTATAATTACATATCTGGGCAAGTGCCCGGGAAGGTTCCCGGATAAAGACAGAATGCGTTTTGAGCTCACCAAGCTAAATAAAAAAGTTATTTTCTACGATTAATTATCCTACGATCAATCAATTATTGATCAATTATTATAAGTTATATTATAAATAAGGAACTTCAATGCACATTAAGTGAATTTTAACGAAGGTTATTTAATTTGCAGTTGCAGCATCATGACGGTGAAAATGGAGAAAGACAACAAAGGGGACTTGGAGAAGGAGAAGCCGATGCACGCAGCCACTTTGGAAGATGCTCTCACTGCTACTGGTGAATATATTTAAACTTTACAAAGAAATAACGCTACATACTCATAGACACATCGTAGGATTCCCTATGACAGACATGGACAATACAAAGACAAAGAAACACACCAGACCGTGGACTGTAATCAAGATTAATTCTATCTGCCTTGTAGGAAATTTAACCAAAGACCTTTGCACGGTGACTCGCACTGGTAACCACTAACCATTGCGTCATATCATCAATCTTTGCAATACTTACTTTCATCTTTTTAGAGGGCGATAGAGATCGGGAAACTAGCTAGTTATGTGATTTATTTCTCCAATGCCTTCCATATTGATAGTTGCCATTGTCCTTACCAACAATCCACCCCTCTTTATCTCTCATTTTGTAACTGTAACAGTTGATAAAGTAACTGTTTGTGACAGGTTTCGGGAAGTACAACTTCGGTCTACTTCTGGTATGCAGCTGGACGCTCCAGGCTATGGGTATGGACCTGTTTGGCACCAGTTTCGTGGTGGCTGCAGCTGTCTGCGACCTTCGGCTGTCCATGCAGCAAAGAGCGTTGCTCACTGCCACGCCTCTTATAGGTAATATATCTACATCTAAGCTTAGATCAGTCTGAAAGTATTTTTATTCGTAATCGAATTATCTAGAAATATAATTTATGCCTTCTTTTGCTTACTTGTACTTAATTATTTTAATTCGTGTTTGATATTTTGAATAGCGGTATAGTTTGTTTATTTGTATATTTTGTAGGAGTGTTTGCAGGCAGTCTCGTTAATTAATGGCGACTTAAAGGACGAAAATAAACCAATTTGATTTGTTAATTGATCTATAATTGTTTCTAGGTGTGGTGATCGGCGCCCAGCTGTGGGGTTACGTGTCGGACACGCGTGGGCGACGGCTGACACTGGTGCTGTCCATGTCCGTGGGCTTCCTGTTCGCAGCTCTTAGCAGCTTCGCCCCTGACTGGCGGATCATGGCGTTCCTCAAGCTACTCTCATCTACTTTGTGAGTTGAATTCATTTCATACTTATAAGGTGTCAGGCCTCGTATGGTGTCAAAGAGTATCATCATCATCATCGCAACCCATAACTGTCCCACTGCTGGGCTCGAGTCTCCTCACACGGAGTGAGGGGCACAGGCCATAGTCCACCACGCTGGCCTAGTATGAACAGGTATGCAGGTTTCCTCATGATGTTTTCCTTCACCGTAGCAATGATAATTAGATATCTAATACGCACATAACTTTTTAAATTAGAGTTATTGTTGAAAAACATACACACAACATTTGGAAGCAAAAAGAATAAAACTCATTATTATGAAAGAATTTCTGTCTTATATGTAATCACTAAAGAGGGTGTGATAGTTACGTGGATAATGATAATGACATTGAATTAGACCTCAGACAACTGCCTGGAGACAAGTCAAACACGGCACAGACGGCTACGATGAGCTAACATGATAACAGCGTCACGGATTCTACACTCGTCCAATCATTCTGTTACGTAACTTAATGTTAACGTAGTTAAAAGCCAAAGGACGATGTTGTACGGCTGATTTGGTATTCTTTTTCACCTGTGCGTGCGAGAAATGATTTTCGAGCGTACCTATATCCATTTCTTTGACACGCTATCTGATTTTAGAGTCACGCTTGCTACCGTTGTCTGTGATTTTTTGTAGGTAGTTCCCTCCAAATTTTAACCAGTCGGGTTAGTTGTTTTTGTATCATCCAATAGACTTGACAAAATCACTCTTATCGACTGCCAGTTTACTAACTTCTAACCGCTTTTTAATTTTTTATGACGTACCCATTTAATTATAACAATCATAAAAGTTTGTTTAATCACGCGTGTTATTCATTTGTTATTCTAAAGATTTATTTGTATCTGTGTGGCTGTTATCGTGGCGCCTAACAGCATCGTACGATATTTGTTAACGCTGTCATAATTCACTATCAAGGTCTTTAAAGGTGAAAGTTTATTGTCTGAGGTCATAGAAATTTTACAATTTCATGCTAAATAGGTATACCCATCGAGAAAGAAATGTAGGGTTAGACCTTTATCGGAGTCACTTCGAAAAATGAATATAATGTTAAGAAAACCTGGTGTAGCTTTGTAGCTAAGATTTCTGCACAACCTTTTCAGTGTTGCATGTGACCTTTTATTCTTCCATACTCAGAAAACTCAACAGTAAAACATTAAGGGCCTGTTTCTCAATCGTTGAGTAAAGTTCTAAGTGAGCTACTTTGAACTTATTTGCACGGTAAACCAGTAAATTGCGTTTCACAATTTCACTTTATTTGACGGATGATTGTGAAACGTATAGAGAGTTAACGGAAGGATTTACTCTCTGAGTAGCTTACTTTATAAATAATTTACTTATAGATTGTGAAACAGACCCTATAAGTTATACTCGTAGCTGTAATTACTGAAAATCGTATACTACGTAGTTATAATTAGGTATTGTTTTCGTTTGACAGCACGTCAGCCAGTAATTCTGGTGCATACACCCTCTTGGGAGAGAGTTGTTCTGAGCGCGCACGAGGACGCGTTATGTTGCTGTGTACTTGCGCGCTAATGTGCTCTCAGGCGGCTGTTGCAGGTAAGACATAATATTTCTTAACTAGGCAAGAATGTAGATCACATACTCTTTAACTAGGCAAGAAGGTAGGACACAAACTACTTAACTAGGCAAGAATATAGTACTCATACTCTTTAACTAGGCAAAAAGATAATATACACTCTTTAACTAGGCAAGAAGATAAGACATGCTCCTTAATTTTTTTTAATGGGTCTGTTTAATTTATCTTTACCCGAAATATCGGACATCCAATCGAGTCTCGACGTATCATGAACCAAGCGAATCTTTTCATTGCTTTTATTCTGAATGTCTTTTTAAAATATTCTAGGAAAGACTAAACAGAAGCCTAAAGTTATAAGTACTCTAAGATCTGGGGTCTAAATAATACTATATACAAATATTATTGGTACTTTATCTCACATTATTATCTTTCTCTATTCACACACGCGTAGAAATAATTGTGTACAATGATCACTCGTCATTAGGTATTTCCCACCTACAAGATACGCATGCTCCTATAATTATCTTAGCAAATTTGTTTTATTAATCTTGATTTACATTACATACATACATATACAACTACTTATCAATATTGATTCACCGTATTGAGATTGTGATAGTATAACTGTAGACGAAGCGAATCTTGTTAATTGAAATTAAATAATTAATTATAAACGTCATTGACAGTGTATCAGGTAGTTCAGGAAGTAAAATCCATCTGAAGGTACTTTTGGTTAGAAATACTATCTTCTATTATCTCCTTATTTACAACATAGGTATTTTATACATCATCTATGAGTTCCATTCCATCGACTTGGTTAGTGGCGATAAGTAGTGTATTATGCTAAGTTAGTTAGCCTATCTCCGGCATCTATCCATCTCTTACTGCCGATAAGCGGGCGTTGACTTGCCAAACAAAATCGTCCGTCCGTCATAGCGTATAATTACAATGATGTAACTCAAAGTCAATTAATTACTTGTTTTTGATAATTTTATATAGGTACTTACTAATTTATTATGCAATAATTATCGCTTGCATGACACACTGATACACTGATATTTGTACAAGATTGTGGACTCGAAATAGTGAAAATTTCCACATGATTAAAATCTAGTTCTAATTTTTTTATGGTTTTAAGATAACAGACAAGCTGAAAGTCCCACCAATCCCTACTGCCCATGGACATCGTAACAAACTTCGAATAGGACTAAGGCGGGACTGTTAGTTGGTTATTAGGTTGAGATAGTAATAGATGTTAATGAGAATATTAGTTATCATTAATTCGTTAGTGTTTGGACCACGGAAGTTAGTGCTATTATTACAGGTCAGTCCTGTTAGTAAAATGTTAGTAGTTCGGTTAGTAATCGTTAGTAAGTCCCACATGTTTATAACTTGTATTGTTATTTCCCAGTGTTTGCCTACCCAATTCTTCCCCTGGATTTCTCGCTCTGGATCGACTTCCTCGGCATCCACTACAGACCCTGGCGGCTTCTGGCGCTGGTGATGTCAGTCCCCTGCGCCGCCACCGCTTGTCTCCTACAGTTCTTCTACGAGAGCCCTAAGTTTCTCTTCTCCAGAGGACAGACTGACGAAGCCTTGGACGTGCTAAAGAAGATCTACGCCTGCAACACTGGAAGATCTCCTGATGACTTTCCTGTAAGTGAAGTGAATCATTTTATATGGCTACTTCTAGTCGTTAGTACCTACATTGAACTTTCTAATATTCCATACTTGAAATATACCTATTTAATAATCAAGAGGCAGGAAGTCTACGGTCGTAAAGTGAAGGTCGTTAAATTTTATTTCCCGTGTCTAAAAATGGCTTTACTACGTACTTGCGAACTTTCTTATGACTGGATTAACCTTTGAACAGTGACCTATAAGTGAATTTATGTAGTTAATCTATCAGTCTTATTGCTAGGCTAGACTTTAGCAAAACTATATATTGGCTTAATTTTTACAGGTAAAGAAGTTGGTAGATGAACAGGAAGAAGCAACAGCTATCCAGGACTCCTTCATTAAGGCACTGTGGCAACAGACCAGTGCACTCTTCAGACCTCCGCTACTGAAAGTCACCCTCAAACTTTTCTACCTCGTCATCATTATCTACATGACGTAAGTATATGTTTTTAAAATTGTCAAAGATTAAATTGTTATACTCGTTATTAAATTCAAATTTTAAGTACAGAAACATTTAGTTATTATGGTATTTGATGTTCTTCATAAGAGAAAATACGAAACGAAACTCCTCAATTAATAAGGAGGTTTCCATTGTCATTGTAATCGTCTACAACATCCTTAATTTACATTCTCTCACCTCTTCTAGTGGAAGTGGTTTCATCCTCTGGTTGCCATACATCATGAACAACCTGTTCCTGGTGCTGGAGGCCGGCGGCGGCGAGGGCATGAACCTCTGCACCGTCATCAGATACTCCACTGACAGCGTCGTCATCAACGCTAACTCCACTGTAAGTCCATAAGTCATCATTGTATCTCTCATCTCATCCAGTTTTAGGAGCACAGGCCATAGTCTGCCTAATGGCCAAGGATGAATTCGCAGGCTTTATTCTCCTTTCTAAAATTGTTATGAAATAATCTTTGATAACGTTACTAATAACTATAGTATTCGCTCCTATAAACGTACCAGTTTTATTGAAGAAAGCGAGATAATACTTTTATCCAGTTAAATGGCTATTATGTAAAACTAACTACTATGAGAACATAAAGACAACTGAAATAACTATAGATAACATGAATGCAGTAAGCATTGGTACTCCCAATATTCAATAAAGTTTTTATAAATTAATAAATGCGCAATGGTAAAAATAACAGGTGCAAATGATTTAATTTCAAATGCAGGATGTGATCGAAGTTTGCAACGATACTATTCAAGATACCACGCTATTATCAGCCATGACGTATGGCGCCCTCGCCAGTACCACGAACCTGGTGCTCTCATTGACTTGTGGGGGAAGGAAACGAGCTGCCATGATAGGAATCTTGGCACTGTCAGCTGTCTCCGCCGTACTCCTCAACGTGGTAGCAGTTCCTATCGCTGGAGGAGTGTTCTTCTTCTTTTTCCTCCTCTGTGCGCTATCTATGGGGATCCTTAGCGTGTACTTCGTGGAACTATACCCTACTTCTGTGAGGTAAATGAGAACATGTTGCACCATTTCTTTTTTTGTCAGTTAGTGTTTTACTATGAACTTACCATAACTTACCATCTAGTTGATGGTTTGCTAGCTTGTTTCTTTTAGTGTTTAACACGAATTTGCCAATGTTGTGAGAATTTTGAGAATATATTTTTGTTCTAAAGTCACTTATCATTTTCAATAATAATTTAATGTTTTATTTTTTGTTCAGGGGTATGGCATCTTGCCTCTCCGTGATGCTGGGTAGGTCCAGTGCGTTCTTGGGAGTCAACGCTATTGGATATTTGATATCTGCCAACTGTGAGGCTACTTTCTACGTTTGGTCAGCGCTACTTCTGAGTAAGTATCTTCTTTCAACTCATCCCAACTTTATGCTTCACATCCATCCTGATCATCTCCATCATAGGTAACATTATTATCAATAGTGATGATTTAAATTAGTAAGAAGCTTTGCACAATTGTCATGTTATGTAATACTTACAAAAATTTGTAGTAAAGAAAATTAGCAAAGTAGTGGCTTGTACTGAGGGAGGTTTGTAATATTTTAACCATTAAAGATTACCGGCGGAATTAACTCGGATCATGTAGCACATAGTCTTTCTGATAGTGGGCGATATACTTAACCTATTTATGGGGGATAGGACATAAGGGGAGCGGTAAACAGATCGTAATTGGAATACCTTATTTAACTGTTAAAAAAAGGTAAGACTCTTATGACGCTAGAAATGCTAGGGGCGTTAGAAAATAATTATTCGACAAACTGTGCAGTAGCTGTGAATTAGTTTAAGAACCCTTGATTACACACATTCATAGCCCACCTGCTATTTAACTTAACATTGTCGACAATAATACATTTGTGTCACTAGTTTATAAAGTTATTGTATTATTTCAGGTGCGATAGTATTTTCTTGCATGTTGCCGAGTGACAAGAAGCCCCTCAAATGAGCTCAGCGACCTCTATCGTCACAATTCCAGAAACAATCGACACACGATTACAAGGGTGTCAGTTGTTAGACATATCATATACACGTCTACCCCCACGCTAGACTTACACTAATTACTAATGAACTGTAATTAATGTTATTAACGTTAACATTAGAGCTCTTTCTGCTCATTGAAGT
>LGAG01000778.1:119542-132922 GCA_001278395.1 Lerema accius
ACCGTCCCGCGGCCGCCTCTACCGGCTCTACCTCACGCCGGAGTGAGCGGCCAGCGGACACGACCACTGCCACCCTCTACCATCCTCTACCATCCGGGTAAGATAGCCCAACTATCACTTAATAATAATATTTAAAAAACAAATGTGCGGGGAGTCGCCCTCTACCATCCGGGTAACGTAGCCCAAGTAGCTCAACGATGACTTGCTATTAATATTAAAAAAAATGTGCGGGTGAGTCGACCACTGTCGCCCTCTGCCATCCGGGTAACGTAGCCCAAGTAGCTCAACTATCACTTGCTAATAATATTTAAAAAAACAAATGTGTAGGGAGTTTCTTTCCCCTTTCTTCTTCTTTATATTAAAGCAATTTACGAAACAGGGGTAGATTAAAAAAAAATACGTGCATAATTCTATCATAGATACCTACTCGTACATGAATTAATGTTTTTTGATTAGATTTGATTTGATTTAATTCTATAGCAAACTCAATTTTGTACCACCTGCCAAAGTGGGCATCTTAAAGTGTAACTGTAATTAAGTGTAACTATAATTAAGAGATTATAATTCTAACGACGCGAAGCGAAAATGGGCCACTGATATTAATACGAAAAAAATCTTCCTTCTAAAGAATTCTGCACGTATTTTATCCATGTAAACAATGTCAAACAAACTTATTATATGCCTGCACTATTCTTAGAAAGAGATCTAAAATTAGTTTTTCTCATAAACTTTCTATGAATGGAAAATTAAATCATGGATTATATTTGAATTTGTTTCCCTTAATTGGCAGATTGGTAAATTCGCCAAGAAAGTGACAACAAGACAACAGGACAGCCAATGTGATTAAATTAACTATAGTGGGTGGATTCAGTGCGCAGTGAAGTTTATTAGGTGGATAATTATTTGTTATTAATTTAATGCGTACATTTTTTTTAACTAATTGTGGAGTGCTTATGTGACAGGTATTTTGCAAGGATGATATTACTAATCCAAATTATATTGACGGGATTTTTGTGTTTGTCTTGGAAGTTTCTGGATTCTGGATAAATGGATGATCCACGAAATTTTATGTGCTATGTGGATTGTTGTTAAGAGCTTTCAGATTGTGTGTTAATAAAAAATCAATATTGAGGGTATTCTAAGGTTTTTTGTAAACTGTTATTTCGTTTTATGAGTTTATGAGGGTAGGACACTTGTACAATTTTGTTTAAGGTACTTCCGTTCGTATTAGCAGTATTATAATTTCAATCCAAATTATCTTTTGGGTCTCATACAATAAGGTTCAAAATATGAAACTTATTTCAGAACAATTTTATAAAATTATATGTTTTCACAATAAAGAAGACCAGTAATAAATTAAAATATAAATATTATTTTTATTTATTGTCATTATTTGATATAATTAAATTAAATACGTTCGCTGTTTGTTGAGGAGTTAATGTTGAAATTTATATGTCGTAAGAGTGTGCAAAATATATATATAATATTCACACACATAATTATATCAGGAACGATGATTTTTCGGTTATATTTCTGCTAGTACCCATGCACATACTATGATTTTATAGTTTGTTTGTATATGTTACTAGGAAATATGCACTATTGTGGTTTCTTATTAAACCGATGAAAGTCGATACTAAAATTTATACCTTACGTATAATTTTACTCGAGTAATTATACACTTACTCGATTATACATAGTGGGTGTAGGAAACGTCGCATATACGAGAATTATGTATGTTTATGAGTTTCACACTGTTGCTCCTGTTTTATAAACTGATATTTTCATTCTTTCTTTCATTTAATAATGTTGGTAAATCAATCCCTATCAATATTGTTGATAATAATAATCGATTTGATCATTCATGACTTATAAGACCATGATATATACTGTATGTGTGATGAGTGGACTAAGTATGTGTTAAAATTGTATTTAAACATCGTTGTGGTAATGTAACCTTATTCGTACAAATATGTTTACTAAAATTCATTTGAAGTATATTCAGGGTTACCAAAAATAAAGGTTCATTTATCGATGAATTGTATCGATTGTATTTTTGGTGGCAAGAACTTAAGTGCTCCTGTGTTTAAAGGGCACGATGTTGATGACACTTGTCGTCGACTCGTCGATAAACTATGTCGGAGGGCTTCGAGAAACAGCGTGGATGCCTCTAGGCCTCCGCAATGACATACTAGAAAAGACCCGCACCTCTCACATTGAGGTGCTAATAAAATAATGCGCAAAGAATCAGGGTGCGTTCATACACTAGCGCCCAAAATGAACCTATACGAAAAAGAAATTTACAAAATGTATTTAAATTGTATTTTTAAGTTATGATTATGACATGTAATAAAATGACATTGTGGTATTGTTATTTACGGATGAGGATGACTGAAATAAGTGTTTGCCAAATTTAATGGACTGTATCTTTACTTATACTACAAGTATACATAGTAGTATACAAATACAATACGTGTCACTACGTATAGATACATTTCAATCTATACCTCATTTGTTTCGTCGTGATTTAAAAGGTAAACAATCTTGGCACAACTTTTATTTATTTCATTAACTTAAAAAAATATTTAGAAGTATACGGACATTTATTTTAACATTAAATTATTGTTTATTCTTTAAATTTTTTTATTTGTGCCTGTCTTATTTTTAAATCGATAATTACATAAAAAAGACACTGTAAGATGGTTTACCTTTTATATCACGATGAAAGAAACGAGGTATAGTTCACTTTGGATGAAATGAAGTTATAAGTGAAGTGTAACGACCGAACATTGTCGATTAACTATTGCGAATATATTACCAAGCATATTAAAATATTTGTGAATTAATTCAGCAATGTACAACATTTTTTTCAGTGCTAATAAAAAGAAATATAATTGCGTTACAAGCTTGTTCATTATAATTGTTTATTATTGGCCAGTCGTATGGACGATTAAATATATAATAATTGTTTTAAAATATATAAATATGTATGTTAGTTTGTGTGTTAGTTGTGTATTTTATATGCAGATAATATAGTTGTGTGAAGAATGTTTATATTGTGTACTTGTCCAGTAAATGTGTTATTTTATTGCGGTTCGAAATATATTAAACGTAGTTACGGCGTGGTGTTAAGTTTAATGTGTATTGGAAAGTATTGACTTCTTTTCAATAATTTTTGTCAGAGGTATTTTGTATCAATCAATGTATTCATGTACTTAGATAGGATGTATAATTTATAAACTTAGTGATAGGGATTTTCCTATATAAAATGTTCTTGTTTTATTAAGGATATGACGAACTTATTTACATAAATGCATAATTTGTATATTCGTATCTGATATTTTAAATAGACATGTTTCAACGTGTTCAGACATTGTTGAATAAGTGAGACTTAAACCAGTTTCTTCGCAAAAAATCTTCTGTAACTTTCGCATATCATTTAACATATTTTGACGATTCTTAGATTTGTCGAATATTCCTTAAAGTATTCGTATTTTCATGTTGGTGAAATGTGAAAGGTCTGTCGTTTTGTAACATGGTCCAAAAGTACGTCTTCAATCATCGCTTTACATGTTTGTTAGGTACACTGCTGCCTTATATATCTATACACACGGGCAGACTATTCTCAGATTGGTATAAATTAAATTGCATTGCCATGAATTATGTTATAAACCACATTATTAACGACACCCACTCTTAATAAATACGCAGTGAAATCAATCAACAATAATAAAACAAAATGGACCCAAAATAGACCCCTGAGGAACCCCCAATTGTATAGTAAACCAAGAATATCTCTTTGCGGGTAAGCAAGTTCACGTTTATGTCATCATAGCATTTAGCTTCTTAACTTTGTGATCTATTCCATGCCTTTAATGTTGAAGGCTGAAATTTTATACAGTCACAAGATTGCAAGAGATAAATAATTTTAAAAGGTTAACAAGATTAGATCACAGCCGACATTTGTCCAATAATAGTATGAACATCCGTAAATCAAAGTAATTTAATAGATAAATAACAGTTAAGATCGAGTCATTTTAAAATGTTTCTCTTCCAAGGTTTTACACCAAAAGACTTTTCTACTTATACATCGTTTACACGACTCAAATAATTCCCTACGATCTATTTCCTCATACGTAGATATTTAGTTATAAAAATCTTGAAATTACCTACCTCCTAGAGTTCTCTTTTGAAAATCTAAATTACCATGTATCATATTGTATTTTATATAACTATTTACTGTATTGTTGTTGGATTGTTCAGTGAGTTGTTCGATCCGTGAAAGAGTTACGCCATTTTCACTTTTAATTCAAAGACAATAAGATCTAAGGGCTTGCTTTTGACGGGTCGAGTGACTGACGATGCTAAATTGTCGTGCTTGTATTTCATGATGATATTTTACTAATGAAAAGAAATGAATATCTCTGAAACAAAATTGATGTACTTTAAACTGCAAGAGAGGTATGTTCTCTGGATTTTTGTTTTTAAAAAAGTTCATAACAATGGAGTAACAAAGTATTTAAATATTGGACTGTTCTAATGAGTGATCATGAAATACAAGTACCTTTGTTTCTACATTATTATAGTAGTTATTGTGTGGTTTGTAACAATATGGGTATCTCTGTTGTGATATGTTTACCTATTGACGCTGTAGCGATAGGGGGAAATTTTATTAGACGTCATATATAGTTCATCATATTTTAATGTACTCTGTGTTTTATTTACATAACACCTTTATACACAGTTAAACGTTCAAGTGCTTTATAATTAGTAAACATCAATTTAGTGAATTCGGTCTCTCATCCCTTTTCTCAAAAATACAAAATAAACCCTCAGAAATAACTGCCCAAATATGAGGTTTACTTTTTTGCTAAATAAAAACGAATCCAATTGTCACATATTCCAGGTCCGTCAATTGCCATGGCTTGTCAGAATCGCACTGAAATATTTATAAATACTTAAAATACGCGGTGGGTGGTTACGCTTCGTGAATGTGGTAATTTTGTATTGTTTTTGTTCCAAATTCTACAATTATGGTAAGTGCTATAAGTTTTAGATAAGACCAGTTTGTGATGTATGTCACACGCACTTCATATTTGTTACACGTTTACAGGAAGATGAAATTGAAGATCTTGTCGGCGATGTACAGTACACAGATTCACAAAAAAGTGTAACCACTTCAAACGCATATTCTCCAGACTTTACAGATAGCAGTTCAGACAAAAACCACTCCTCCGGAAAAGATACATACATACTAGATTGGGATGACAGCGACGACAGTGATAAGACCTTCCAAATTCGCCACCATCCAAGTGCTATTAATTTAAAAAACAAAATAGAAAATACGAGTGCAAAAAAAAATTTGGTTAATGAATCTACCAACACGATAAACAGGTCTGCCGGTCATAGTGTTCACCAATGTGCTATTGTATCACAAGAGATTTATACACAGACAAGTAAAACCATTCTTGAATTAGTGGCAAATGAGAATGAATTTCATTTTGCTAAAGATAGTAGAACACTGGAGGCTCAGACTTCGGTGGTATCCATCACTGAAAACAAAATCATTGAATACAAAATTAAAGTTAGAGAAGTAAGTGAAAGTCGCCCTACAAACGAATTGGCTACCGATATTGATATCACTGGATCTAGTAACATTAAGAATGGTAATCCGAATCTTTCTTACGACACATCTACAAAATATCCAGAATCTGAAATGCATAATGAAAACAGTGAGGATGTTGATAGTAATAGTACATTTAGCGATCGAATTATAAAATTCATTGACGCAGAGTCTGATGAAATTGTACTTGATAAAGACGCAGATAAAAACAGTTGTGATTTTGAATCTTCTAAATATGACTCGGATATTGAAGAAGATTCCCTAATGATAAATGAGTACCACAATAAATCTGATAAACTTGATAGTATAAGTGATACTAGTGTACCAAAGTCTGTAGATAACGACGTGGAAGACTTGTACAACAAAATTTCTGAAAGCATAGATATATTTTTGCCCGAAAAGCCTCTTGATTCAAATTTACGAAGATACGGTACTTTGACACCTCTGTCTGAAGAAACCATGCTAAAGAAAGATAGTATAATAGATGTTACACCTAGCATAAAATCTTTTGGGAATCCCACTGCGGAGGAGACGAAAAATACATTGGTGACCGGAAAACAATATGTTAGACCTGCAGCATCAGCAGATATTTCCGCGAGCAATAATAAAGAGATACTTAAATTGCCACCAATTCAGAAGTACAAATCTTGTCCTAATAGCCCTAATTTGAACTTTTTGTTTGCTTTTGATTCAACGACTCAGGGCAATGAACAAAGTCCCGCGGTTCATAAGGAACCATTGTTGGACAGATGGGAACTAGGCACGAAGAGTCTTGCAAGCGGTGAAAGTCCTCTAATTAGTGGAAGAAGTGGTAATATTTATCGTCGTTATAATGCTGTAGTTACTTCCTACTTATTAACTGCTTTTTGAATTAAAATTATTCCTAGGATTCCTGTATTGAGATTTTCATGTGGCTATGTTGTATTATTAATTTTCAATGGTTTTATCAGATCCAGTACGAACTACCAATGCACCATTCCACTTGCCTCCAATACACGTAGAGGGAACAATCCAAAACCTTAACAATACCGTACATTATTTCACAACTTCTCGATTGGACGGATCTTCTAAAGAGTCGTCGTCGATACAGGAAAATATCAGTATTAAGGCCAAGATCGAAGAACTTAAGGCCAATGATAGAAGACCCATGTAAGCAGATAAAACCTTGGTCTTGAATTTATGTACTAATCCTTGAAACTAGAGCTAGAGTAGGTACCTAACGCTTTCCATAAAAGTGCAGCTTGAAGCAATCTGTGCCAGCTTTAAGCAGTTGCATGCGGTACGACTCAAGATACACGAGCAACTTGAAGCAGTCGGTTTATACAATCGCTGACTACTTCAAGTCGCCAATATCGTTTGCTTCAAGCAATCCATCTATGGCCAATTGTAGTAGTAGTCTATTGGATGGCTAATTAGTAATAAAGTCTGGATTCTTCTGTTCGAAGTCGTACTGTCACTTAGCATAATAGGTACCGAATGTAGAATGTCGAAATTGGTGCATGATAGGAGGAGTCTTTACCTACTGCGCCATTACCATAATTATCGCATGAACTGGTGTTGGTTATTCTTTGTCAGATACTATAATATAGCTACTGTGTGTTACGGAGGTTTATTATGTAGAATTAAATTAATATATTTTCGTCTAAAGAACTTTAGGTTCCCTGCGGCGTAGAGGCCGCGCATGAATGATAGATATCATAATCAACGATGACCCGAAAACAAAAGAGTATCTGTCACATGACTAGCTGCCTCAAGCAAAAGTCGTTAGTGTGTGATTACTAATAATCATTGAAAAACAAACACCGACTACTAAAACTTGCGGAGGGAGGGGGGTATTTTCAAAATAATTTGCAGCCTATTAATAGGATGTCACTGTCACAACCAAGACGAATCCAATGACATACCATAAGTCAAAAACAGTGAAACCGTGTAGGGTCTAGACCTTGCCAAAGAAATAAATGGCTTGGCGACCCCATAGCCTAGTTGGTAGTGACCCTGCCTGCGAAGCGAGGGGTTCCAGATTCGATTCCCGCCCAGGCAGATATTTATGTGACAGATAAATGTTTGTTCTCGGGTCATGGGTGTTAGTGATGTGTTATTTGTGTTGTCTATGCCGCCCGCGACACAGGGAATCCTGCTGCGGGGGTATGAGTGTGTTAGCGTTTATTTAGCATTTATACATAAATATATCCTTACGCTGTAGCGCAAAAAGTTAGTAGGTAGCCACTTTTAACCAGAACAAACTGCATACTGTTTGGTTAAAACAGGAAACCTTCAAGTAGACTGGGCTCTCCGACCAGTACGATGTCTCCGGACGATGGACGGTACGGTGACATCGCCGAACGCGGCAGTGAAGCGCTTTGCGGGGAACTGTTGCGGAAATTACGCTCCACCACATGGTTGGTCTGGCTTTATATTAATTCAGCCTATTGCCAAATGCCCTGTCCTTCGAACGCTAACGCCAAAAGCTATCTAAAAACGTATGGAAATTACGTAAGGCGCGAGAAAAAAATGGAGTCGTTTATGTCATTTCCATACATTTTTAGACGGCTTTTGGCGTGGTTGACATCATCATGCTTACTTTTCTGTGCATAGACCAGTTGCTTTAGAAAGGGAATACCTAAGTTATAAGAAATAAGCAAACACGGAGATTTTTCAACCGCTATTTTTGTGCGGATTTTTCAATTTTAGTGGGTATAAACTAAGCTAAACACATTGCAGCATCGATGATAAACCCGTAGTCTGGATAAATTATGCATTAAACGTCTCGTAAATTAGCAGCTCTACTGTATAACGCAGCCTCGTAAGTTGCCAATTCCGAACCGAATAATCTCCCGACACATTATGCTCTGCACGTGAACTTTTTCTAGAAATATCATTGAGGTTAATGCGATAAGATAATTGAAGGTAATAAAAGTTGATTTATTAGGCCAGTTAATTAATAAAATCTCGTTGCTTTTGAGCTGCGTTGCGCACACCGGCCTAGCAATTCATGGTATCAGTAGATACCACGACTAATTAACGAGGCTTTGACGAATCGAAACAATTGTACACTTATCTAACAATGTAATGACTTCAGTCGGTAATCATTGACCTTAGTGATGTTTCTTCTAGAATAAGTATGACAATCGATGAATAAACTACTACTACTCGTACTTCATGTGATTGCAGGACGGATGTAGCAGAAACTTTAGAAGAAATCCCGATTGTATTAGACAAATTTTGGAGTGTACTTAGTGAGGCACGAATTGCTGATCTTCTCAGAACGGTACGTAAATCACGTATCTGTTGTATAAAAAAAATGTTATTCCGTCGCAGCATTACTTCGGTATTTGATATGAGATACTTGGGGTCCATAATCTGCTAACAAAAGAACCAAGCCTCTGGTTCCTTGTTGTGGAATAGGTACACGAATCACTCATTGAACTTTAGTAGAGGCGATACTAATGTATAATGAATATTTACCCTCTTCCTCTATCTCTTGCTTAAGTACAAGTAACTCTTATGATTATTTTAACAATAAGTTCACAGGTTTTTTTGCTATTGGTAAATTTTTGGCTTAACAGCGGATTCACAGCTTTTTTTTAGCTATAGGTACTGTCTTTGTAACTAACTAATTATTAGCCACTTAAAGGGCAGCTACTGCTTTTTTATTTGTTAGCTACAAAGTACTCGTAAAGCCTCGTATATTTTAAAACAGGTCATCGTTCACGTGGATTCTCCGCGCACTCAAGTGGCGCGCTTGGCTTGCACCACTATTGCTCGGATAGTGAGAAATACTCACTACACTAAAAAGCCGGTAAACTACATCTATTTTAATAACGTCGTAGTTACTCTATCACCTTTATCACGACGTATGGTTTGTCTACGTGCGATTCTTTACTTACTTCTTAATTTAATGTAACAAGTTATCTCAGGCAGTGAGAAATTGATAAAAAATGCAATGCTATCAATTAATGTTATTATCTTTGAACGTCATTAAAGTAAGGCTTACTTTAGCATTTTTTTTATTTGTTCGTGGAAATGTGAGATAAGTGCTTAACTTACTCATTGCTTTTTAATTATTTATAGACGACATTACAAATCTTACTTGATAAAAATCTTAAATAAACTTCCATAATTATTGCGTCATCTTTTGAAATAGTCAGTAGCGTCGAAAGTTGTAACAAAAGTTTTTAGTTTCGTTCAATAACCTATTAAAATACCCATAAGATTAAAGTAATAATTGGACGTCATAATTGTCGTGTAAAGGACTTCTACGAAGCAGTGACTGTGTTGTTGTCGAAGACGGGCAGTCTGACGCGGCCGGTGCGGCGCGCGGCCAATGTCGCGCTCGATGACATTGTGAGCGCTGTCGAGCTAAGCCACGCCGTCACTGCACTCTGTGTACACGGCATCGGGTGAGATAACTAACTATAACTCTAATCTATGGGTGAGACCCAGTGGTTTGTGCAGTCACAAAACCTATATAGTCAGGGATCCGTAGTACATTTATTTTCACTGATTACTATCAAGCTAATTTTTCGAGAGCATCTTTATTTCGATGAGACGCCCAACTTTTTTTATGTCGACGATTTTCAAGTGTGGTAGATAAAGGAGGTAGCCATATATGGCTTTTCATTCGAAAGCTTACGCCAAACGCTATCTAATGCCTGCTACACATTATCGGCCATGATGGGCGATTATACGCCAGCACGATAATGTGGAAGGGCTAATCGCCTGTAGTCGCCCATCATCGTCCGTAATCGTCATCGTGATCGCCGCGATCGGTGATTTAGCGGTTTTTTGGGCACGCATCAAAGGGAATCGGTTGTAGTTGTGTTGCGCGCACACATTATCGCCCATTAGTATCACCAATTAATGTGTATAGGTAGTTATTTTTGCTTTGTTTTATTACGATGAATGCTCAAACTACACCATCTTGTCTTCGAATAATTTTTTATGACCTTTAATTCAACAACATTGATAAAATTGAAATTAAATGAACAGTAGCTGCAACAAATTCCACGTCCATTAGGGAAGGCTGCCGCTCAATAAATGATCACGGACGATAATGTGGATGCTTGTACAATGATCGTCGCCGATCACAGACCATCAACGATTGTCCATCATGGCCGATAATGTGTAGCAGGCATAAAAATGTATGGTAATGACGTTAGGCGCAAAAAAAATGGGGTCGTTTATGTCATTCCCATACATTTTTAGATAGCGTTTGGTGGTTGAGCGTGCGAAGGAAAGGGCATTTGGCTATAAGCTCTGTTGGTAACACTAACTAAACTAACAATATACACAGAATACACACTACCTACATGTTGGATAGAGTACCTACCTATTGTGGTCGCGTGCGAACAAAATTCTTGCTACGATCACCCTTTTCACGCGTTATTCGCATCAAGAATTCTAATCCAGAATTGACAGTTGGGGAGAAGCGTTAAAAGTGCCGAAGTTACGTTGTGTCGACGCGAACATTTCCTTTAGAAAAAGACTGAACAAGTGGCTATTTCAGCTCCACTCTACCCAACTGACAATTCCGAATCAGAATTACTGATGCGGATTTTGCGCCTAGTTTTAAACAAACTTGTTCTATAGACACAAGAGTGCGCTAGTGCGGTGCGCAGCGGTCCGGCTGCTAGTGGTGTGCTGTGCGCTGGCGAAGGGCGGGCGGGGGCTGCTGCGGAACCGCCCGGCCTCCGCCGCAACCGCCCGGCGGCAAGCGCTCAGAGCACTTGCTACTCTGCTCGATGATAAGAACATTGAGACCAGGTAATCCTACTAATATTATAAATGTGAGAGTTTGTAAAGATGTTTGGATATTTGGATATTTGGATGTTTGGATGTTTGGATGTTTGTCCCTCCTTCACGGTCTAACCATTGAACGGATTAAGCTGAAACTTGGTACACAGATAGGTTGCATCCAGGAATAGGACATAGGATTTTATCCCGATTATAGGTACCCTTGGGACGAAATCAATATTTTGTTTATCGACTTTTCCGCGGGCGAAGCCGCGGGCATCGTCTAGTATAATATAAAAGATAAGTATATAGGTATACATAGATAAAGGTATAAATAGGTAGTAATACATATAAATAGTAAAGGTATTTATATATTGAATACATAATTATTTTAAAGGTATAACACCTTTGTAACTGTGAGAGCCTGAGGTCTAATATATATCTCTAGAAAAACCTGTGGTAGGTGCAGGTTACCAGTAGTAGATGTAGAATTAACTAATTTAGAACAGAAATTGTATTAATAACTTTTCGGTGTCCATGAAATAACTATCTTCAGTCTACATAGTTTCGTACAATTTTAAGTAGGTACCTACCTACTTACAAAGAGGACAAACTAAAAACTTAAAAAATAACGTGTGCTGAATAATTAGTTAAATGTAAGTTAAAATTCTATGCTTCCGATATATTGACATAAAAATTATAACTTTCGGGATTCACAGAAAATACGCCGAGCGTCTCTACAGGATGTTGCGACCGCTCGCCAACTTCGAAGCGTATTTCCTAACAGATGTGGACGTTGAACTGGCCGCGAGACATATGAAGAAGTTTGATCAATCTCTCCTGAAAACAACTAACACTCGGTGACGTATGACCACCGCTATATATACCCTCGACGGGCAATGATACACAAAATACTAGTTACGGATGATGATATATCTTGATGAAAGTTTTATGATGAAGTTAGCCGAAAATAACGAATGTGATGATGATTTTGAGCGCATTTTAATTATAATACGTTGGTCATGTTCCAAAAATGTATTGAATTTTATTTGGTTTTCGATACGTTATGATTCTTACTCCGACATTTAAAAGGAAAAGAGTGAAACCTTTTACTAAGTTACTACGTCTACAAACCTGGAACAACTGAAATGGGATGAGGAATGAAGGTTATTATACTTAAGCGATGGCAGCACTAACCGTTTTATTATCATTAATTTTTAAAATTAAAAATTCACTTAAATTAATGACTAAAATAATATAACTATTGATTCGTTCATTTTATTTACTATTCTTCTGATTTCCTTCATAGCAAAATAAGTATTTGTAATCTTTTAGTGCTTTTCTGACGGGCAGTCGGGATCGGCAACGTAATGAAATTAAGTTATGTAGTTCGTTTTGTCTTGTATTGTATTGTGCTCTTGTATCCAATGTTCATTGTACTCGTATAGTGTCATGTATTAAAGTTTGTCGTTTACCTGTTATTTAATATTTTATTTGCCTGTAAATCGGGAAAAATTGCGATCGATATTTGGAAAATTATCCACTTTCAATTGTTGATCAAAAATCAATCAAAATGTATAGTAGTACCTATAGTAAATCTTTTCATAAAAAATATCTGCAGCTATTTCGTTTTTTTAGATTATTTGAATAATATTTACCCTACAAAATGTAAGACATAAAGACAGGCATAAATCTAGCTCCCGAAAAAGAATTATAGGTGGTCACGTCACGCCAACCCAAATTAAATTAGTAGGTCCGCGCATGCTCAAGTAAACCCAGGAATGAAATTCTAATTCTGTTTCAATCAATCCTAATCTAAAGGTCAAGCATTGAGGCATTAGTTACGAATCATTAACCAATTAGTTACAGCCATTAATATTGTTTGTTTGTGAGCGTATTGTCTCACATATGACAAGACATTATCTCATACACGTCCACAGATATACGCGGAGTGTTCTGACGCATGCTAATACGTAGCATTGGAACTTTTACTACGTTTAACGGCTTAACGTGTAGGTGTTTAC